>JZKD02S1420424.1:20080-47301 GCA_000966675.3 Picea glauca | reverse complement strand
TGCTCCAAGCTTCCCACAGGGAAAGCAAGCGACCTCCTCCAACAAACCTCATGCAACTGATCTCATCTCGATAGCTTGAGTCCTCTTCTCCCAACAAGAAAAACTCTCATGAAGAATGCGCCCTCCTTTCTCCCTTTGTGCCCCTCATAGACTCCAAAAGGAAACCTAAGAGTGAATGGTTGAGATCAATCCAAAGGAATGGATGAGATCTCCCCAATCAACTCTAAATCAAAAACCCACTTTTGGGTTAAGTTCCCTAAGTCCACTTATGTCTCCAAAATCACCCTAAAGTGATTTAATACTCACTTTATGCCAAAAGTGACCAAATTTCACTTTAACCAAAGTCAAAGTGAAAATAGACAAAAGTACAAGGTACAAAGTGTCATGTCCTTCCCTCATGTGCTAAGGAGGTCAAAAGCACATGGGGAACACCTCCCAAGGTACAAATCTCAACATTGAGAACGATGAATTTCTTCTCTTAAAAGAATTGAAGGCCTACAAAAGATCAAACACATAATAAATATCATGTTTGAATGAAAGACTAACACTAGTGCGTTACAAGTCTTTGATGGTTACCCCTATGGCACTTTGTGGACCTCTTCTTTCAAGTGATATTGTGTTACTTCCCCCCAAGCTAATCAATTCATTGTTGGAAGTGCACATGTGTTTATATCATTAATTAATTAATAAATGGTAATAAATGGGATTGGAAAAAGGTTGCATTGAAGATGAAGGTGCAACACACCCTCTACAAAGGTACCCATAAATGAGATAATATGAGCCCTTGTATGTCATGAAACTCATTGACCTATGAATTCTAACACCCTATCCACCTCATCATCCACTACGTGACATTGAAGGGGTATCCTTGGGAGCATCCCCTACTTGAGGGTTTTGGTCTACCTAATAAGACTTTTATGACACCCCTCCCATACCTAAACTTGGTCAATTGTATAGTGTCTTTGAGCACTTGTTTAATTTGATGAGGTAGTTTTGATGCACATGTTTAGGTTCCTTGTTTATTAGATGTGGTTTTCACTTTCCATGATATTTTGACTTGAGATCCTTGGAGGGCGTACCTATTTGTTTTGCAAGACCTTTTTTGGTGGATAGTTTTGAAGGAACAAGCCTAGCTTGGGCTTCCATGGGGCTTGAAGCCCACAGGTTGGATGCCAAGGGTCCACATGCTAGATCATGATTATTTGCCTTTGGAGGCCTAGAAGACACCTTGGAGGACATTACCTATCCCTCACATGCCAAATGAATTTCCTAGGAGGGGAAAAATGTCACTCTTTGGGGCTTGACGTCACCTAGGGATAGGGTTGGTGGTGATGGAGTTATTTTTCATTGACACTTGGCATCATTTTATGGAGAGAGCATGTTGACTTGTGGGAAAAGGCTATAGTGCATGCGGAGAAGGCCTTTGAAGGCTAAATCTTCCATCCTCAATTCCAATGATTTGCTAAATATGCTAAAACATTGCCCCAAAGTAGTGATGTCATCTTATTTTTGGGTTTATAATGTGCAAAAGTGTAAATTAAATATTATTATTTGTGTACAGGGGTAAGATAAGGGTTGTTGACCCCTTATCTTATGTTTTAGCCTAATGTATGTGGACAAACTATGTTTTAAACATTTTGTATAAATAGAGATCATGTGAATCTCATTTCATAACATAACTCTTCCATTGTGAGAAGTACTTGGCTGAACTTTACGCCCTCTTGGGCATTTTTGGTATCTATCTTGTGAAAATGTTTTTTTGGTGTTATCTCTTGGTGAATGGATGAAGTGAAGTGATGTGCACCTCTTGAAGGCTTGTTATTTTGCTCTTGGATAGTAATTTGCATGGTGAACTAGGGTTTGATATCTCTTCTCTTGGAATTGGTAAGGAAAAATCTGCATATGTTAGTTATTTCTTGCTCATTGTTGGTAATTGTTGGTGGAAACCCTAAGAGGAGTATGTTGGATATACCCTCCATTTATGCTTCATCTTATTGTTAAGGTTACAAGTCACTCTTGAACAAGGGTTACTAGGAGAAGTACAAGTGTGTACACCCTCCTAGATTTACCCTAAGTTGGTTGGCATACCCTATGGAGTAAGAGGATTTACACCCCTAGGGATCTTGTTTATTCAACTAGTGTTTTAAAGACCACTTTCACCCAATTTTAAAAGGCACTAATCTAATTTTTTGCATTGGAGAAATAAATTATTTGCCTCGGTAAACATGATTTAATGAGATACTAATCTTGTTTCAATTGGACAATTTTTTGCATGCTAAGGGCTTGTCAAGGCCATTAGGGCATCTTGATTGGCCTAATATTCTTAGAGTTATAGGCTTATAGCTCATTAAAAGCTACAGCCATTAAGGAAATCTCTTTTTACTCACTTGTAACTTGGTTTTCAACCATTGGAATTTGCTAAAAGTTTGCTAAGATAATCTACTAAGCCTAACGCATCTTTTGGGTGGACTCTTTGTAAGTTTTGGTGGTTGGATTTATTGTTGTAACAAATTTTTTTCTATAGACATAAGGCTGCAAAATATCTCTACAAACACTCTTTATTATAGCCTTGTTTCATTGCTAAAGCCTTGTGCTTTCATTCTTGAGTATCATTAGTGTTTATCTAACTTATCTCTTGCATCACTTGTTAGACTTTTAGCAATTGTTTAGCAGCTTTAACACTTATTTTCTTGCTGATATACATTGTCGTTTACTACTGTAATTAGGGACAGAAATATTAACTTGCTTGTCCACCTAACATCGTACACATATATCACCTTGTTCTTGTGTCTCGGGCAGGTACACCACTCTTCATAGGGACTCTTACCTCTTAGCAACCTTTGGCTACAACCAAGACTTCTTTCAATCCCTTTTCTGCACTTAGTAGCTTCACCTAAAGGGGCATCCATTCATACATCTCACTTTCCATATCATTTCCCCCTAGGTTCACCGAGATTCCCCCCTTGAGGTGATTCTATCATCTCTAAAGTGATTCTATCCTAAAAATCCAAAAATATTTTCTTTTTTGAGATTTCACTATGTGTTTTGATCTTGAAATCTAGTTTACATGTGCTTGACATGATTCTAGGGAATTTTTTACGACGATGACGACGTCCACTACACTTGAGGTATATAATAAACTAGCATATAGAGATAGCTTTTTCCGTACATTTTCAGCTTTACATTATTAACCATCCATATTGTTAGTGTTATGCCTTAGCTTCGAACCCAACTGGTTGTGACATTAGTCATTCCTTTTGCATGTCGTAACTGGTTTAGTAGTGCCTACCCTTCATGGGTGCCCTACTTAGCACCTTAATTGCCATTTGGTGCATGTTGAGGAAAAGGTATGGAACACCTTACTCAATCATTTTCAGATCTTGCCTGGCTAGGACAAGATAGTTGGGAATGTCACCTGGGGTTTATAGCCTCAAAACATTCACTCAATCCACAAGTATTAATTACAAGAATTAAGGTTGATTTTATGATTTGTATATGGTGCAATGTAAAAATAAAATTTAAACAAGGCTACAAGAATGTATACAGATTTTAAAATAAAGTAAACATGGAGACCAAAAGCGAAAGGAGGAACCAAGTCATGAAAACACATGTATGAGATAGGACAATAATCTGATTTATTTCATTCTGAGATACAAAAGTGTATTTCTCTTTACAAAGCCCTACGAGGGTATGGATCAAAGGCATATTTAGAGGTCTCTGATGGGCACCATACAAAAAGACTCTGACAGTAAAATAAAATTGAAATTAATGATCAAGATCAGCTTGCCACAAAAATGTTTCCATTTGACTTTGCAAGATATCCTTTATCATCCATGAAAATTAATTCACAAACAAAAAATAATACACAGACTATCAAGGATGAATCAACACCTTCAAAACAAATGGCTGAAAAGTATGATTCAGTTTTGAACCTTATTGCCTTCAATAAGACCCTGTTGTCAACAAGAGGATTAGGCTTTCAAGTAAACTCGGAAATGAATGAAAACTAAAACTATCTCATTTAACTAAAGAGCAAACCTTAGTCTCGTCTTTCTCCTTCTATTCTCCCTTTGTCTCTTCTTCTCGTTGAACCTTTATTATTTCTCAATAAGTTGAGGTAGTTCAACTACTTTCTTTAGTCAATTCAAATTAACTTAACTAATTAGTTTAGGGAGAAATAATTAATAATAATATATAAATAAGGGTCTAGTTAATAATTACCAAATAGGTGGGACCCCTTGTGACTCCCATCATTCTTTTACTAATCATCAAATATAAAATACAAAATTTTATCATTTGAATCATATAACACCCTTGTATCTCCCATTGATATCATTTAAATCAAATACTTAAATATCAGGAAAATTTAAGGACATATCCCAAAAAACAATATATCCATTTTATCCACAAAAATATCCAAAATAAAGCTTGTTGTCCCCAAAAGTTGAAAATTATCAAATATTGTCTTCATCACTGAAAATCATAAATAAATAAATAAACTTTAAAATCCATATTTGTTGCTTTGCGAGGCATATTTCCTCTTCCCACTGTTGTCTCAAACTGACTTCCCTTGAGTGGCCCTTGGTTCGTTAGACCCTTGGGGATGTATTTCGTTATTCACATGAGAGTAGTCATCCTTTAGGTGGAGGCATGAAGACACAGACTTAAAGGATTTTGTGGATGGACTGGAGGGGGAAACTGTTGCTTTTCCTTTGTCTTGCATAGGTTGCAGGATATCAGTTTTTAATCTTTTGCTAGCGTGCGAAGATTGTACTGGAGAAGCGGCAAGAGCAATTTGAACATTGGGATTAATTGGTGGTGGTAATGGAAATGACACAGTGGGCCAACCATGGTGGTGAGAGACCGGTTGGTGGACTATTTCTTGCCAATCGTCATTAGCGGGGACTTTAAGCTACAATGACACATGTGGAGGAACGAGAATGCCAGGAAAATTCTGAGGAGGCTGAAATGGGGGTCTGTCAGGTCGAGGATGCAATATACCATGGCCAACCAAATTAAAAAACTCATCTTGAAATAGTTGGTTCAACTCTTGTGGATCAGTATCGAAATGAATATAAAATCAAGGCCTTATATGGCCTCCCTGCCAATTACCTCTACCTTTGTTATTTCAGCCATTACTGCCCCTACTGAAAAAACTCATCCTGTAGCAATATTTAACCAATTATGAAAATTTCTTAACAACCCATACATGAAACTCTATATTAAATAAATCAAGAGTTAGCTCTATTATTTACTACATGACGCATGCAATCCATCCATAAAAAAAACATTTATTAATTGCCAATGAACAGGGAATTGATAGGGTCAATGGGAGTATGGAGGGAGTGTATTTTCAGTAAAATGGTATCATGGAGGGGGGGAATTCACAAATACTATTTAGGAAATCAATAAAACAATCAAACTGTGTATACAACTAGCTCCCAAAATACCAATCATCACTTAACTTACACATCATCTTTTATTTTCCACACAGACTTTTCCTTAAAAATGAGTAACAATAGAATAGGGAGTGAAAAAATGCAATTGGGATAATGAGGGGAATGTATTTTGCGTAAAAATGGTATAATGGAAAGGACTCCCATGGATATTTTTCTATTAATATATCAATCAATGTCATTTCCAACATCAAAATTTAAACTTTTCCACTGTTTCAAAATTGAATTTCAACACTTTGTTTCCAAAATTCCAGAACTGATATTTTCACTTCAGGTTGTTCATTTGCATCTATACTTTGCATTGCACAGGAATCATTTCATACCCCTTTTCTCAATAAAAATTCAACAATAGTAACATAGCTTGCGCGCTACAGGGCCGAGGAGTGAGCAACATCATAACAATCATCAAAATAAACACAACCAACAGTCGAGGAATGGATAAGTTGTGATTCCACGATATCAACACCAGTATATTAAAATTTTCACAGGGTTCCACGAAGTGGCCACAACAAGGATCTCTTCATATAACATAATTCAAAATTGAAACTTCAATTAACAACGCTCCTAAAATCCTTTTCATTCTGGATCACAAAACTTATTCAACGTATATATAATTTACCCACAGAGGTATTCCTGTCATAAAAAATCGAACAAACAGTATGGTGTATCCCTTAAACAATGTTTTGCAATGCTATCATCACCCCAATATATCCACATGACAGACTATATTATTATACAAAGGAGTAGGGTTAACATTCTTCTCGTTTTGCACAACAAATAATCAATCAAACATGTGACCAAAAGGAGCATGAACAGTGCCTTTCCTTAATTCTGGGTTGGCCATCTTTTACGATAATTTCTAATGCACAGGGTTCCATACAAAATAGTGGACAGTAAGGTGGTAGAAGCAAGTGGCCAACAAACTCAGGGTTTGTCCAGAAGGAGCATGGAAGGTTTAGTCCTTCACAAAAATCCACATTAACACTCATAGAGCAGTGACCAATGCGCAAGCACAATAGCCATGAAAACCAACCATTAAAATGGCAGGCAAAGTACCCATAGGTAAGGAGCAATGATACACTCTTGTTAAACATGGAAGAAACCAAAACAAGAAACTAGAGGCGAGACAGGCTCGGGAGTTTCCCAACATTATTCTTTTCCACAAAAAAAATGCAAACAACTATGCACAGCAAAAGACACCACACCTCTTTTCAAAACCATGGTTCAAATACAACCACCACAGGAAACCAAAACCTTGCAAATAACTAATACACAGTCTGAATTCATTCATATAACAGCTTTGGAAATGCACAGACCGTGAGCAAACAAGAGACAACCGTTGACTTAAAGAGCAGAGTGAATGTTCATGGATGGAAAAGCAAGAAAACCCCATACCTGTGTAAAATTGCTAAGGAGAAACAACCAACCTGTATACTTCCTCCACGACCAAGCAAAGCGGAGCAGCAGCAACCAACAAGAGAAATTGCAAAAATGACTAGGGTGGCGGGCTCGAGGTGAGTTAGAGTGACGTGCATTTACTGCACGTCGCTTCTACATTCATGTTCTCATTAATGGCGAGTGCGAGCAGGCTCACTATACAACTTAACATCCAAATAAAATTAATACAAGCCAAGTATACCATAGTTTTCCAATGTTCCTAGTTTACAATTGCACCAACCCTTGCCATTATTCCCATTTCACATATAATAAAACTTTGCTAGTGGTAATTAAATCACAACCCAACTTACAATTCGACACTTGTAGCAAGGGCCAAGGTGATCACCCAACGAAACCATACACCACATAACATATAAAAATTAAACTGGGTAGTAGATTCCTCATCCATTCAAAAGCAACACAGTCACATTTTGCGCGAGATAATTTAAATAACATTGTTTCCTGTTTAGTCAGCTTTCCCATTTCGCCCTGCAATAATTATTTTGACAGCGGTTCAAAGCAAATAAACTGTAGAGTTTGTGTCACAACCAAGGCATAAACACATGAAATGTAAGTGTTGCTTCTCTGTCATAGTCACATAAGTCACACAAGGGGTCCCACCTATTAGTATATTATTAAATATAATTAAATAATAAGGTGTTTGCAATCATTTGCAAGAAGGTACCCTATGTTGCGCTTTTGAGCATCAACAGTGCCCATGCTACATTTTCTCATAGGTATGGAAGCCCTCCTTTAGCCCTACCATGACTTGATGTTGAGCCTCATTCTCCTCTCTTCGTCTATATTATGGTCACATCTCGTAGGAGTTTCTCGAAAACTTTTTTATGTTGCTTAATGGTCACCTATGCATTTCCTGCTCATGTCATGCCTCTCCCCGATGCGTTTTTATTTTCCCATATATCACTTACTGCTATGCAATAGCCTTGACCACCCACCTCTTGCATTATTTTGCCCCTATTTTGCACTCACATACCCAGGGAGAGAACAACTACTAAGAGTGGATCTCACTTTCCAGTACCATTTGCATTCTTCATTTCTTAGGTCGGTTTCATGCGTGTAGAACATAGGAGCATGTTGTTAAGCCACTCATTCTCTCTCGATGAGTATAATTTTATCTCTTTTTCGAGCTTGTTAAAATTGAACGAAAAAGGTATCAAGCTTACTTACGTCATTATTTCATTCTCATTAAACCATGAAGGAGACTGAGCATACTTGTGTCATTCTTCTGTGCCCGTTAAACCATGAAGGAGACGAAAAATACAAACAAAAAAAACAAAAACAAAAAGTGGGGGTTTTTCACTATTGGTCTATTCTCAAAATGGCAGCGTTAGTCGAGTCACCCTTGAACATTGCACATGTTTGAGTCCTCATCATACAGTTGGGTTTTAGCTTGCCTAGGATCCATCCTAGTAATATGATTCGTAGAAACTCCTCTGATTGGTTACTCTTCCAGTCACCATGGAAAGTGATTCAATGCCTCCTACATTGTTGCACTATATTCATCTAGCTCTTGTGTCTTGTTTCCAAGTCACCATTGTGTCATGCTATATGTTCAATGGAAATTTAATCCTAAGTTGACCATCTCTTTTTTTGTTTACATTTCAAGTCGACCATCCCTGTGTCAGTTGTACTATGTGATACTCTCTCTTCATATCATCTCTCGGTGTATGTTTCATGTCGATTGATGGGGGATACATTAAAGCCCTCCTTCGACGGATCTCTTCCTATCGACTTCAACACATTATCTAGGAGAGGGATCTAGAAACAATCTAGTACATTGGAGCTTGCAGTCCTCAGTGGCAGGCCTCCTCATGATCAACAGTGGTTTTACATCACTGACTCTTGATCGATTTATTATATGAGTGTTCGACATCAGATCCTCTATCCACACTCGATAGATTGTACTAGGTACCTTGGGGTCCATCTTCATCATCGGTGGGTCCCCTCTCGTCTGTTAACGGTATACATCAATGACCGGTAATCAGACGGTTTCTACCATGCTCGACATTAGATCATCTATTCACATGATGTAGATTCGTACCATCGATATTTGGGATGAAGACCTTGGGTTTGGGGCCATATTATTCCTTTACAACATCCCCTCCCAAGCTGCGATGGAGTATATTACTTTTATATGAAGACTTCGGGGGCACTCTCCTCAATGCTTGTTGTCTTCTTGATATCTATATGTTGTGTCATAGATCTGCATTGTATTTGTTGGTGGTTATGATTATGTTCTTGACATATATCTGCATTGTATTTTTCGGTGGCTATGATTGAGTTCACAACATAGATCAACATTGTATTGTATCGTGGCTACGGTCTTATCGATGACATGGATCCACTGTGTATTCTTTTGTGGCCATGGTCTAGCACTTCATTTCATGGATCCGCAGTGTATTTTTTGGTGTCCACTCTCATTATGAGTCTGAGTATGTCTACCTAGGGAATTGGTTTATATATATTGATACTTGGTGTTTGATTGCATGACTTCTTTGGTTTCCGGACCTCCTTTGCTCTCTCCTTCTGCTGCCTCACATGAACTTTATTGTAATGTATTTCAACCATCCACTCCTTTCCTGAACTCACACATTAGGGGGAATCTATTATAGCCTTAATTTCCACCCTATAGGCCAGAAAGGAAGCCATTAGAGGATAGAAGCCCAAATACATATTTTTCTTAAGGATTGAACCCTTTTTTATCCCTTATTGGCATCCTCGCGGGTCACCTAGTGGACAACAAGAAAGGCCCTCGCTGGACACTAGTGGCTCGTAAAGCGAGGCACTCTCAGACTTCTATAATTGAGGAGTTATGAGGTGTTAGACAAAGGATGATTTGGATCTTCATGTCAAAGGCCTAGGAACTCACATCATTCGAGTCTCTAGTGGCCTCTAGAAGATCTAGAAGCCTCTCCCAAGCCTCCTCCAAGAGCTATATAACAAAGGAAATCCTTGGAAAAGAGGAAGAGTTTTGATGGTGGTTATGCTAGCAAAATATAGAGAAGCTCAAGAGGCTAAGGAGGAGCATCGAGAGCCTGGAACTAGGAGGAAGTATCAACATTCAAGGTATCAACTGATGCAATTTATCTTATGTTATGAATAGATCATTGGTTTTCCCATGATATATATGTATTCCATTATGAAAATGTTTAGATTTGATTCATCTCATTATAGATCTGATTAAAATAAAATTAGATCTAAGATTCTAATCCCAAGTAGAAAGGTAGAAGAGTTTTTCTTGTCTTCTCTATACAAAAAATAGGTTGTGGAGCTTGGAGCCAGAATTTCAGGACTACAACAGCTAGGTGATACGATGGACCACCTCAAGAAAGGTATGCAAATTTCACCATTCCTTAGGATAAGTATGAATCCATGTGTTTGGATCTATATCTAAGAAACTCATAAGAAGTCTACCCCCCTTTTTGTCTAGGATTACTAGGCTAATCCCAGGGAGATTTTGTTGTATATTCAACAAGATTCCTGTGAGACTTATTCCCATAAAATTAAGACCTTCCCAGAAAAAATCTTTCATAATCTCGTGGTAAGTTTTGAAGAACCCAGAATGTCCTCCTATAGGAGAAGTTTGCAGTTTCATAAGGACCTTCTATTTGAGTTTGGAGTTCTCACATAAATATAAGCGATCATGATACCATATAAAATCATTCTACTATGCAAATTTATATAATGCATTGGGGTCCTCTTGTAGTTGTTGAATGATATGTCATACCTCTTCATCTTGCTTCCATTATATCCTTGCTTCTTCCACCCAATCAAATTGCAGAATAGAAATAACACATAGTGAACCCTCTATTTCTTCTTCTTTCCTTGAAAGTGCATCTGCCATAATATTATGTTTTATTTTCTTGTAGATAATTTCAAATTCATAACCTAGCATCTTTGTAACATGTATTTGTTGCTCTTCTGAAGATAATTGTTGCTCCAAGAAGTACTTCAAACTATCATGATCTATTTTTACTTTGAAGTGTCTTCCTATTATGTAAGGGCGTCATTTCTTAACTGCATGTAGTATGGCCAACATTTATTTTTCATAAATGGGTTTGAGTAAGTTTTATCCTTTAAGTTGGTTTCTTTCAAAGGCAAGGGACCTTCCTTATTACATTAAAAATGCACCAATTCCATGGTCTAAGGCATCACACTCCACAATAAATGTTTTTGTGAAGTCAGGTGTGGCTAGGACAGGAGTTGTACACATAGCCTCCTTAAGTTTTTGAAAAGATTTGGTTGTTTCTTGAGTCCAATAAAATGCTTCTTTTTTTAATAATGTTGTTAGAGGTGCATATATTTGACAATAGTTCTTGGAAAACTTGCAGTAATAGCATGTTAATCCTAAGAATCCTCTAAGTTTCTTCAAGGTTTTGGGAATTGTCCATTCCCTCGTAGCTTTAATTTTGTTAGGGTCCACTTTTACACCTTCATGAGATACAATATGACCCAAATATTCCACTTCTTGAACCCCAAAGGAACACTTGGAAGGCTTTGATAAAGTTGTTGCTCTTCCAAAAGTTGTAATACTCTGTCAACATTTTGTACATGTTCTTCCCATGATTTGTTGTAGATTAGTGTGTCATCAAAAAATACTAACACATATTTTCTAGGGAAGGGTTTGAAAATAGAATTCATCAAGCTTTGAAATGTTGAAGGTGCATTAGTAAGTCCAATTGGCATGACCAAAAACTCGTAATGACCTTCATGTGTTATGAAGGTTGTTTTGGGAATGCCTTCTTGCCTCATTATGATTTGATGATATCCCGAACAAAGATCCAACTTAGTAAAGATTTTTTCTCCATGCAATTCATCTAATAATTCATCAATGACATGAATAGGAAACTTATCTTTGATGGTTGTTTTGTTGAGTTGTCTATAATATGGACACATATGCCATGAACCATACTTCTTTGTAACCATCACTATTGGTGAAGAGAAAGAACTTTGGCTAGGTTGAATGATGATAGCCTCTAACATTTCTTCAATCATACGCTCAATATCACTCTTTCGTGCAAATGGATGCCTGCAAGGCCTAATGTTAGGTGGTAGACTTCCATGTTGCAAATTAATAGCATGATCATGATCTCGAACGGGTGGAAGACCCTTAGGAAGCACTCCAGATACCTTGGAATGGTTGTTGATAACCATTTGGAGATCCATTGGAGCAAAGGATATAGATGTTTGAATATCTAGTAGCACAATTGTGCAATTGCACCATGGTGTCCCTTTTTTAGTTATTTTGTCATGTTATTAGAGATTATCACCATAGAGGGTTTCCCTTGGATACCTCTAAGCTCAATTTCCTTTCCTTCTGAGGAAAATATCATGAAAATATCTTGAAAATTAAGGGCCATTGTTCCCAATGATTGTAACCATTGGACCCCTAATACAACATCAACACCACCCATTTGGATGGAAATCATGGGACTATCCAAAAAATACTCCCCCATATTGAGCTTAATACTATGAAACTTACCAGAACAAGTTATGGTACCTCCATATGCAATCATTGATTGAAACTCTGGTGCTATAAATACAAAGCAATTGAGATATTTTGCTAATTTGTAATCGATGAAGTTATGGGTACTACCATAATCAATCAACATTGTTACTTTTTTCTTTTTGATGTATCCTTGTATCTTGAGGATTTGTGGAGTACTGATGTCGATCAATGCATGACAATATATCATTGGAGTTGTCTCTTCTAGATCTATATTTTGTGATGGTTCTAATTCTTGATCTTCTTCCTCTTCACAGTCTATGTAGAATAATTTCTTCTCACCGCATTTATGCCCCTTGTTGTATTTGTTGTCACAATTGAAACATAGTCCCTTTATTCTTCTTTCATCCATTTTTTGAGGTGTCAACCTTGTCGGTTGAGGTACATTTGTCTTATGAACCCCAAATTGATCTTTGTTTCATGTGTATGCTCAAATGGTAGACTTGTGTGTAGCCTTATTCTTGGCTTGAATATGACGAAAAAATTCCATATCTTCCATAATATTTGAAGGATGTTTTAGGAAAATCACATGTTTAATGTCTTCTTTTAATCCACCCACGTAAGATTCCAACAAATGTTCATCACTTATGTCATCCACCCTTGTGGCTAATACCTTAAATCTTGAATTATAATCTTCAATATCAAAAGTGCTTGATAATTGTCAATTGATTGAAGTAGTCATGCTCCCAAACTTTCCCATATTGTGTTTCTAAGTCTCTTATAGATAAACCCCAATTATAATGATAAAAAGGGGGCTTCCTTTCAACTACCCATTGATACCATTGATATGGTTTTATCTCAAAGTTCAAAGTTGCTATGTGAATCCTTTGCTTATCATCCATAATATTATGGAGTTCAAAATATTGTTTTATTTGGCTCACCTAGGTAAAGACCTATGTTCCATCAAACTTCGTTAATTCAACCTTGGGAAGGTTCATTCATTTTGGATACCATCATAAGTAACTCCATTATTGAAGTTAAATCCCCATGGAAAATTCTTATTATTGGAAAGTTGTTCAACCTGAATACTACCTTTATTTTCATGAGTCCCTTTAGACACCTTATCAATTTTAAGGAGCCTCCCATTCAATGTTTCTATAATATTATGTTTCATTTGTTCCAACTTTCCCTCCATCTTTTGTTCTAATTGTTCCATATTTTCATCCACCTTTCTTTCTATTTATGTTTGAGTATTCATCAAATCAACCTTTTTCATTGACCTATCATTCAATTCGTTGATTTGATTGTTCAATTTGAATAGATGGCTTTGTATCTCCTCGTTTTCTTCATGAGTCACATAGGATATTTCTTGAGGTTTAATTGGTGAATTAATTTTTGGATCTTTCTTTGGAGCCATGGGAAAAAGTTTCTAAAAAACTAAGCTTGCTAACCACAGAAAAAGCTCTTAAAATCACCAGAAAATAACTTGTTCAAAAACTATAACTTCCACAAGTAATATATCATAAAATATAACGATTCTAAATCTAGAAACTTTTTCACATGTACTTCACTATGTCAATTCAGGATTCTGAAAATTTCAGGGTTTGAAACTTCACTGAAAAAAATTTATAGTGAAAATGCCAAGATAATTGATTTCAGGATTAGTCACAAACCATGTCTTCCATGGACTATATCTTCCAAATTATAGCAAACCAGAACTTAAAATTTTGACCACCTGTACTATGACATGTCTCCTCAGTATCCACAAAATTTCATTGTCTTGAACCTTCTAGATCAAAACTTATAGTGAAAATCCCAAGATGACTTGTTTAAAACGGAATTCAAGATGAGTCAAAAATCCTATCTTCCATAGTTTATATCTCTGAAAGTATAACAACCCAGAACCTGAAATTTTTATCAGATGTACTTTGATATGTTTCCTAAGTAACCTTCAAATTTCACTATCTGAATCGGCCCAAATATATATATATATATATATATATATATAGATAGATAGATAGATAGATAGATAGATAGATAGATAGATAGATAGATAGATAGATAGATAGCGAAAATGCCAATATGACTCGCTTGAAGCAGCAAAACCCTAGGATTAATGCTCTTGATACCAAATGTTATGAACCAACGCCTTGAGAATGATAAAAATCAATGAATAGTAGTCAAATTCAAGGGGGAAACCTCCTTTTACAATATATGTAATGTACAAGATGAGATAAGATGATCCTAAGACTAGGTCTCCTTGGTATATATATAAGAGACAAAGGGTACAATTATAATGAAAGGGTACAATGAAAGGTTCTAGCCTACCTACAAATATAACACTAGAAATGTAATCATTCAATATCTAGGGCTTAATAAGGGGCTTTATACATAACATGGGGCTTTTTCTAGGGATTATCGGTAGATAGATGTTAGAAAGAAAAGAAAAAAAAGGAAAACATGATCCTATTAAGATAAAATCACAATACTTAGTGACCTTGTATCTTCTTTATTTCTCAGCTAGATAGTCAAGTTGTGCTAGCTTCAGTTCTAGTTTGTGACCCTCTCCTTTGTTTCTTAGCTAGAAAACCAATTTATTCTAGTTATGATGCATGTTTGTAACACTCTTCTTTGTTTTCTAGGTTAGACATTCAAGCTCTGCATGTTTTTGTGCTAGTTTAATACACAATTTTCCTTTTTTTTCCTTTCTCTAGCATCTATGTCTATTGATTAGATATAGTTTGAAGTAACATTAGGTTGATATTCAATGGTAAGGGGAGAGGGACTACAATAAAAAGGGTCCTTCCTCTGAGAAGACTCATTTTTATTCATTAATTAAGATTCAAACTAGAGATTTAGAAATTCCCAGGTTGTTCTATCTTATAAACCACTTTTGAAAATTGAAAGGAATAAAGATGGAGTATCATTCAATAACATACCTTCCACTTGTGGTATTAGTGCCTTATTTATCCCCTCTCACACCACATCCTCACTTTGTTGGTCTTCTCTAACCCAAGTACTTCTTAATTCTTTAGCCTTGCTCCACTCTATTCCATTTTCCCTTACGACCTTCCCCTTCAAATTACATATTCGTGGGATTGTTTGTGCGTAAAACCCTCAAAGCAAACATAAGAATTTTCTTTAGTGGAAGGATCTTTTTAACCTTATGATTTTAACATATCACCTCCAAGCATCTCATCAATTGAGATTGCCCCCTTTTCTATATTATGGTAATCCCTTAAAACTTCCTTTGAAGACTTCCTCCATTTCCATTTACCCCCCGAAACATGGAAATTACTCTTTAAGATGTCCATGGACATGATAAATCACACATCTAAAGGGATTTCTCACAGAGTCCAACAATTGACAATATTTCGATTTCCCAACTATAATTTCTACAGATTCTAGAAGGTCACCTATATTCAACCAATAATTTAGTGACCACTTTATTTGCTTTAGAGAATGTATTATCCTCCAAGTCGATGAAATATCCTAGATTGTTTCCAATAGCCTTCAATATTTATCTATTCCACAATTCAATGGGAAGGGTTGTGAGCTTTACCCATATAGGTTGTGTCATGTTCTTCTCATACCCAAGATTGAAGCATGAAGACCACCTTCTAAGAGCCAAAATGGTAGACCCCTAATACCACCTACCATTCAAAATCTTCTTTGTGTTCATACCAAACTTAAATCCAAATGCCAATCATCCTTCAGCAAAGATGTGAAAAGTCAACATATAACCTAAAAACCCTCTCTAAACCTTATCAATTCAATTTAATAGATTCTTCTTAGAGATGGCCCTACCATAAAATCTTTTAGTCAATGATTTATTTTTGTAACTAAAGGACCTCTTCCATCACAACGTCCTCACCTAGCACCAATTTCACCTTCTCATATTTTAATATAATAGCACTTCCTTTTCTTCCCAACTACCATTGCCACAACCTGTTGCAATCATTCTTATTTGCATCTGTCTTCTATAAGGCACCTTGCAAATTCATCCATGGTTAGCTCGTCACCTCCTCTGTCCAACTCCTTAACCACCACTCATAGCCTTCACCTGCCCTAATATTGCAATTGGTAACCTCTATAGACATTGTATTGCCTAAAGAATCTAATCCTCGTTTTGGCAGTTCTCCAAATTGGGAGATGAAAATGAATTTCAGCTTCACTGTCATCCCATATATTTGTGTAGTTTCCAAATGTTGGCAGCCTTGTACCTGCAATGGGAGTCACTACTATTATAGCATCAATTGCCACCACTTATGCATTGATGACTTTGTAGGCCTTTTCCATGTCCTACTTGCAGACATCATTTCTCTATATCTCCTCTGGATTCCGCAAAAAATATTTTATGTTCACTTGTATGTGCCCTGATAGTTATGTAAGGCACGTATATGTGAGTTTCTCTAAATAAAGTCACGTACATGTCATTAAATGCTCAAAAAAATATATTTTTTTATAATTGCACGTTGAGTTACTGGTTTGGTTAGTTTCCTAACTCCTTTTACTTGTACACAATCATCTCGAATTGTTTGGAGATGATATAAATCTAGAATGAACCATGAGGAGAGGGTAATCATCCTTGAAGCAAAACCATACTTGGTAAACCTCTCATTGTCTGCAAGTCCTTGTATTCTCGTTGTTGTTTTTGTCCTCGGACTTGGAAACCCTCATTTCCATCCTTTTCCATGCATCTCCTTATCTGACCAAGAAATATTCCTAGATCTTCTTTAAGTCTGTTTGTGCACTGGAGTCAAGGGTTTTCCATATATTCAGTAGCCTACGTGGAGTATGTTCATTGTATTTGAATATCTCTTTATTTAGAATATTAGTTGCTGCAAATATTTATGTTTTGATTAAATTCATAGAATTTAGTTATGAGATAATTGATGTTCTTTGTATTCTTGCCTTTGAAATTTTTGCAGGTCAACAGAGGAACATTTTGGAAGGAGCGTGAAAGCTTTATCTTTGAGATTGACATCAACCATTGGACTCCAAGTAAGTCTTTCTTCTTTCTTTATCAACAATTAGTTATTTGATCAAGGTAGTTATAGATTATTGTTTGATTCTTTTGGAAAATGTTTGATGTTTATTGATTAACAACAATTTTTAGGGGTAGTTGTCACCTGCACATTCTACGGCATTGTTCCTCGAGTGGACTCCAGGTCCCTCCACCCAGGCTACTGAATATATGGCAAACCTATGACTCCAATGCACAAACAAACCCAAAGAAGATCCAGGAATATTTCTTGGTCAGATAAGGGGATGCATGGAAAACACTGGAAACGAGGGTTTCCAAGTCTAAGGACAAAAACAACAACATGAATACAAGGGCTTGCAGACAAGGTGGGGTTTAGCCAGCATGATTTTGGTTCAAGGATGATTACCCTCTCCTCATGGTTCAAGCTCTATTTATATCATCTCCAAATAGTTGGAGACAGTTGTGTACGGGTAAAAGGAGTTAGGAAACTAACTAAACATGTAACTCAACGTGCAATTATGAAAAATTAAAAAAAAAAAAAATAGCATTTAATGACATGGATGCGACTTTCTTTAAAGCAACTCCCGTATATGCGCCTTGCATAATTGTCAGGGCGCGTATAAGTCAACAAAATATTTTTTTTAGAGAATCTAGAGGAGGTATAGGAAAATGATGTTTACAAATAGGATATGGAAAAGGCCAACAAAATCATCAATGCATAAGTGGTGGTAATTGATGCTATAACAACTACCCCACATGAATTATTTGCAGATGCTCTTGATCTCATCTCCTTGGATAATGACCTTATATGCATTCACACTAGTACATGTATTGTCATTACACCTAGTATTAACACCAACGCTCAAAATCTTCATCAAAAAGGTTTCTCCATCCCCTATAGTCTACAAGTGAATAAGTGCCATGGATGGGTCAATCAAGTTAGTATGGTCCCATTCTACTTTAGGGATGTGATGTGTCCCCTTATACAAAGAGACTTGGACAATGCTAATAATTTTTATTTGTTCCAAGTTGGAGGTAGATGCCCTAAATGATTTCGAATGATCTAGAAACTCATCCCTTGACCTGAAAATTAATTTCAAGATGGCATCTTGTGACTCCTCTGAAATGTCTATAAGCTCTTCCTCCTCCACTCCCCCCCCCCACCAAAGCACAATCAATCCCATATCATTTCATAATGGTGACATATGACCTAATACAAGAATTAGACTTCAATGTATTAATTAAAATACAATTTTATGTTTCCTTCTTCTTCTTCCAAAAGAGACACATTGTACATATATGTAATGCTAATATTATAAATATTACATATTAAATTAAAGAAAAGTCAATGGTGTTTAGTTGGTTGGTAAAGTGTGGTGGTGTTATTTTTCTTCATCAAAATTTTTAAAAGTGGTGTCGTTGTTTTTCTTTATTAAGATTTAGATTTCTTGAAAGCCATATTTACGCCTCATAGACTAAAATGCCTCATCAATACACCACTTACAATTAAGGCCAATATAAATTATGGAAAAAAATTAGTGAAATAAATCTCTCATCATAACAAATTAATTAATAATTATCCATAAATCCCTCAACATAACAAATTAATAAATAATTATTTTAATAACCCAACTTAAAAATTCTCAAGCTAAAACAACTTATCCAAAACAAATAACTTATAAAGCATTTCGGATATGAGAGGCCATGCTCACCAAAATTTACAAAAAGAGTGTCTCTTATTTACAACGATTACTTACTCCTTAAGCATCATCACATAAAGTATCACGTAACTTTTACTTTCAATGAACTATTTTGGTGTAGAAAGAAGGAACATGCCAACACATAAAATATTATTGAATCAAATTCCCACTAATTCATAAGAGAAACACAATCACATTTACATAAAATATTTGACACGATCAATTGCCATCGATTCAGGAGAGATTCGCATTCAAATCGTGCTGCAAAAGAGTAGTCGGTAGCAATTTTTTTAAGGAGCAAATATCAATTTGTAGTTCATCAACAATAATTTTCATTGACTTAACATCATATTCAATCATATTTTTAAGGCACGTTAAAATCATGTCTTTTAAGTATATGGTTAAATTGTGATTAGGTTTTAGTATTTAGGATTTAGGATTTAGGTATGGGGTTAAAGGTTATGTTCTTTTAGATACCACATACTTTTTAGATACCATATAATTTTTTTATATAGTTTTAATGATGATTAAATGAGATATTGGGTATCTTGTGGATACTAGTGCTTAGTTGAAATCGCCTTTTCTTCTTGTAATATGACCTAAAAATTACTTCTAATTGGTTATGAGCTCGTTTTCTTTAGACATAAGGAAACATGTTATGAGCTCGTTTTCTTTAGACCTAAAATAATTTAGTAGGAATAGAAGTTTGTCTCCTTATGGACCACCGACAAGTTATTTTGTATGCCTAGGTTTTGTCCACACACAATGATGTTGCTCCACATTGGGGTCTTGAAATTGTATCAAGAGAGGCTAGATCAGTAATCTTGAGTATTGTGAGCTTCTCTCTCTCTCTCTCTCTCTCTCTCTCTCTCTCTCTCTCTCTCTATATATATATATATATATATGGCGTTGCGACACATTAGAGTCGTTTTCTCACTATATTATTAAAAACTAATATAATTTGATAAAAGTAAATTTTTAATAGATAAATCCTTATAAAAATAAATCAATTCTATTATAAACACTCCTTTTACTTAATTTAATCTAATTTAGCCAAAAAAACATATCAAAATAAATGTTTCACTATATATGACCTTCTACACCTCAAATACATGCCATCTATAGATGTTTCACTATCTATGACCTCCCCCAAAAAACATGCCATCTAAAAATTTAGATTTAACATATTTAAACTTTGATAAATCACAATTCATATAAACATTTTCATTTGATAAAAACAAAACCCTTGCATAACAAAACATTGCTTAACCTAATGGTTCACCAAAAAATTACTTAACCTAATGGTTCACCAAAAATTAATTGTGTAATGAGCCACCAAAGTTAATTGTATAACGAACCACCTTATCTTTTGTTTAAGACATGAACTGAAGTCATATGCTTATGCGTAATTTGAAAAAGCTTCCTACTATTGAATTGAAAAATATACAATCCTTATGAATTTCTCCAAATAAAACTTATATAATATCATTCGTATTGGATAAATGTTCATGTGAAATAAGAGCATTTAATCGATTATTTATTTGGAACTAGATGTTTCAAAGTATGAACAAAACTTTTCTTTTTTTTCCACGGGAAAAATTCTCTTTATATTCAAAAGGATATAAGAATTTACACACAATATAATTGTCAATCAAAAGCGATATGATATGGCAGCTTATGTTCACAATATAACATAACATCCATCCAATGTCATTCCATCATAGAATTTGAAGGAGAAACTACAGCCAAGAACAGTAGAATTTGTACTAAAAACATCAGCTTTCTTGTGAACTTTGCTTTAGAGATTCAGCAGTATTGGAGGTCCCTCGCTGCCGTCCTCCCATCGAGAGTATCTTAAAAGTCCAAGGGGCAGGGAAAAAGCATGTTTTGACAAGATGTCCACGTCTCTATTGTCTTCTCTGTAGATATGTGAGATGAAGAGATTATTTACAAGTCTTGTAGCTTCTAGTGTTCTTTCTTTCCAGCACTCCAGTGCAGCCGCTTATAGATCATTTTTTCCGTTGATCCAGTCAACGATGACTTTGGAGTCTCCCAGAAGAAGCATCTCATTGATATTCAGTCTATGATCCAAGATGAKGGATGCCCACGCCCCCATAAGTTTCGCCTTCGTATTTGTGCCTTGCCCACAGTTGAGGGTCCAACGGATAGATGAGTGGGAGGTTATGAGGATTCCCCCCCCCCCCGCCCGCCCCATAGAGATTTCCTCCTTGTTGTGCAGCTCCGTCAAACCAAGCAATGACTCTATCAGATGGAAGAGTTGTAGTAGTTCTGCGAGTAGGAGGATCTTTTTCTTGTATGACTGGAGCGTCCATCGTTGTTAATATGTTTTTGGTCATCAGGTGGATCGAGGGGGACATTTCTTCAAATAAGGCAACATTCCTCGCCGTCCATATATTCCAGCATAGAGTGGCTGGCAGTGTTGGATAAATCTGGTGTCTAGAGAACCAGATACTGAAACATTGTTTCGTCGAGGTTCCAGTTCAGTTATCAGCTAGATTCAAAGCTATTGTGACAAGTATCTAGATTCAAAGTATGAACAAAACTTATATAAGATCATTAGTATTGGATAGATGTTCATGTGAAATTAGAGCATTTAATCGTTCACATTTCAAAATATGAACAAATGCTCACCAACCAATTCAACCTCCATTATCATTATCCTAAAAAAAAAAACTCTTTTAAATAAACCTTTTTACAATATTCTTAGATTCTCCACATCCATACTTTCCATTCTCTTTTAAAAAAACTCAAATAAAATCATTTTCCATTACATTTCCAAGCTTCCCAAAACTTAATGAAAGGTAAAATCATTTTACAACACATTTCCACATTTCCAAGCTTCCCAAATAGTTTTAAGCATGAAAGGCCCCATTTCCAAGCTTCCCAAATCCTTTTAAGAATGAAAGGCCCCATTTCCAAGCTTCCCAAATCCTTTTAAGCATGAAAGTCCCCATTTCCAAGCTTCCCAAATCCTTTTAAGCATGAAAGTCCCTTGAATATTAAAATTATGGGGAGTTAATTACATGACAAAGTTTGTATCATTTATATATTTTACCAATGTGGTTTCTACAAAGAATTCCCTTTTAAGATATCTTTCAATCCATTTTATAGTTAGAATTTACACTTTCACACAAACTCTCGAAGAGAAATGGTCACTATTTTGCGTATAACTCTTTAAACTTTATTATTTTAAATAAAAATGAAATGTAATCCTCAACATGGAACATGGTGTGGGTATCTTGTTAAATACTTGGTTTAGTGTTTTGGTTAAGGAATCATATTCATAGGTATACGGTTTTGATTTCCATTCTTTTTGGTCCATTTACACTGTAACATCTTCATCTATAGAAAAAAGGAATGAGATTCTAATGATACAAATACCTTGCCAAACACCTCAATTTGATATTTTGGTTAATTATCCATTACCACAGGTAAAAGGTCGTGAGTTCCATTCTCTTAGTGCCTTTAGAAAAAAGGAATGAGATTCTAATGATACAAATACCTTGCCAAACACCTCAATTTGATATTTTGGTTAATTATCCATTACCACGGGTAAAAGGTCGTGAGTTCCATTCTCTTAGTGCCTTATGCATCATAACATCTTTTTATAGGAATGAGATTCTAGTGATATGAATACCTTGTTGAAATAACATATTTTTAAGGATCCATATCTACGAATACAAATATTATAAATTCCATATACATCATAATATCCATGTCCTATATAGGGAATTTTTGTTGCGCATTGCTCTGACACCCACCTAGGGTTCCAGATCTAACATGTTTCAGCTGCAGCGATGGCATCATCGGGAGGAGGGGAGTCGCCGCCCTTGCCCCTCCTTCAGTTGAAGCCTCCTTCCGCAAGCTCCTATCCTCCCAAGGTAAGAAACTTCCCTCAACAGCTCCACCTAGCTTCGTTAAGAAGCTCAACTCGATCCCTGAGATTGAATTACCTCTGGATCACCTTATGCGAGTAGCAATTTCTCTGTCTGGTCGTGGATTGATAGGCCAATTCATGGGCTTATGGCCATCAACCAAATCTACAGATAACTAGATCCAAAGGAACTGGCGTTCGTTGATCCAGAACAACATCACTTGCTATGCGGTGGGAAGAGGATTCTTCATCTTCGAATTCATCTCACAGGAAGACAGAGATCTAATCTTCAGGAATGGCCCGTATTTTATGGGAACACAAGGGTTGTACCTGAACCAATGGACGCCAAGCTTTGACCCTGCATTGGAAGTGCCCAAGGACGTCCCAGTCTGGGTCAGGCTGCCCAATCTCCCGATCCATTGTTGGAACCCCAGCTCACTCCAAGCAATAGGGAATGGGCTCGGGCAGTATATTGACAGGGCAGACCCCAAAGACCAATACTCCTGCACGCGCATCTGCGTGGAAGTGGATCTAGAGGTTGGCCTACCTGAGCCAATCAATTTAAAGGTGGGATTTTGGCACCATTACCATAATCTTGACTACGAACAACTACCTTCCAAGTGCAGGGGATGCCATGAATATGGCCACTTTCAACGAAACTGCCCAAAAATCTCTAGCAAAGAGAAGGAAGACAGAGAAGGCTGGAAACAACCCAGAAAAGGGAAAACATCAGCCAAAGCAAAAGGATCTTGGAATGAAAAGACATCCACAACACAACCCAAGGAGCGGAGAAATTGGATAGAAGCTCCCATGGCAGGGAACAGTTTCAAAGTGTTAGAACAAGAACAACCAGAGAAAACAGTCGATGAGGAACCAAAGGAAGCCCCTCCAATTGAATTAGAAACGCAAGAAAAGACACCCCCAGGAGCCCGAGATCAGCCAGTGCCCGAAAGGGAAGAGGGGTAGGGAAAGGTCGTCGTAGAGTAGGAAGGAAGTCCAGTCGTGGAATCAGAAGAGGTTTCCTCAGATAGCGACTCTACGGGCGCTAGTGAATCCATTGTCACACCTAAAAAAGTAGGCAGAGGAAGGAAATCCAAGAAGGAAGAAAGAGAAAAGGAAACCTACAAAGACGCCCTTAGTGGCTTACCAAGGAGCCCATACCCCCCCAGGTAAATCATGAAGCTAACCTCCTAGAATTGTAGGGGTTTCAGCAGTAGAATAAAGGAAGAAGCCCTAAAGGACATAATGAGACTGTCAAAGACTGAGATCCTTCTAATCCAAGAGACCAAGATGGAGGAACCAGACTTCCTCCAAGCAACAAAAGCCCTCTGGAAAAAAAGCCAAGGAATAGCAGTAAGTGCAAGAGGCGCCTCAGGAGGTCTCGGAACCCTCTGGGACACCGTGAAGTATGACCTCATCATATCTGAAACATGCATGCATTGGATTTTCACTAGTCTTCTTCACAAAGAAACGGGCCGACGCGTAATTCTCTTGAACCTCTATGTCTCGGTCTTATTAGATGAAAAAATGAACTATTGGGATTCGATTAAAGATTTTCTACTCTCAAATGACCTAGAAAACATCATTATTGGGGGGGATCTCAATGTAACCCTAGTTGTGGTCGAGAAAAAAGGTGGGTCCATTGTGAGAGACCCTGCAAGGGAATGGGTAGAAGATATCATGTCATATTGGGAGCTGGAGGATGCCAAACCAACCAGGGGAAAATACACTTGGTCAAACAAGAGAGTAGGACCGAGGCATATTGCTGCCAGGCTAGACAAGTTCTTAGTCCAAATCTCCTTTATGCTCTTGGGCCTAACGCTCTCAACTACTATCCTACCGCACAGTGTGTTAGATCATAAGCCAATCTTGTTAGAGATTTCGTAGGACAAAAATCTAGGGCCTATCCCTTTCAGATTTAGCCCTGCCTGGCTTCAATATGAAGGCTTCCAAGACTTAGTTGCCAAAATCTGGAATGAGAAGGTCAGAGGATCCCCTTTTTTTGTTTGGGAAGAAAAACATAGGAGGCTCAAGGTAGCGCTCAAAGCCTAGGCTAAAACCCAAAAGAATCCAATTATTAAACGACAAGAACCCCAAAAACAGCTAGAAAATCACCAGGTGGAAATGGAAGAACATGAGACAACTCAAGAAACTTTGCACCAAGAGGACCACCTCCAAAGGACATGGCATCAAGCCTACAGAGAGGAGGAAAGGTATTGGAAACAGAAATCCAGAAGCCTCTGGCTGGAAGTGGGAAACAAAAACACCAATTACTTCCACAAGCAAGTTGAAGCAAGGAAGAATTTCAAGACAGTCAATGAAATCCATGTTCACGACCAGATTATATCAGATTTTGAAGGCATAAAAGCAGCTGCGGTAGAAGCCTTCGAAACTCTCTACACAGAGACTCAAACGCCCTTAATAGACTCAAATGCCTATCCACTCTCCCTAGTACCGACCATTATCCAGGAGGACGCCAACAAAAAATTGGTAAAGGAAGTAAACCAGCAAGAAATAAAAGAGGCCATCGACCAGATGAACCCGGAAAAGGCACCGGGACCAAATGGCTTGATCCAGAATCGGATCCAGAAGCCTGACAGGGCTCAAAAAGGCTCAAAAATGAAAGTGCTCAGAATCCGACAAAACCAGCGCCATTGCGTCTGTCTCGTCTTCCTGATTCCGGCCATATATTTATTTCATCAAACGGGCTCCGTATGCGAAAGATATCGCGTTCTGTCCGAAAACCCAAACAGGCAAAAAAAATAGGGTGATTGTACAGTCCGTACAGTGCCACGTGGCAGGCTGACTGTACAGGTCGTACGGCCGTACAGATGATGTGGCAGCTCCTGGAGACAACACGTAGCAGGTGATGGAGCATGATAGGTACAGTTGGACCAATCTATGGGTGACACGTGTCACCACTGTAAGGGTGACACGTGGCACGGGATGACGTCAGCAGGTGACTGGGCAGGTACGGTGGCAGGGAACGTGGAAAATACGTGGACCATCCAGCATTTGACACATGGAATTCTTCTATTGGGTGTTGAGGTGCCACGTGACCTAGTCATGGGCTGCCATGTGGCACCATGTGGTTGGTTGTCCGGTTCATGTAAAAAGTTATTGGAGTGCACGGGAGTTGAACCCCGACCTCCCCTCTGGGCAATGGACTGGCAGGACCGGGCTAACCACCCGGGCCACTAGTGTTCCTTGTTAGCTATACGGTGAAGAATATATTTAAGTTTATTAAAAGGCTTATCGGAGGCGGAAAGGGTCGGGGCTTAGCCCCAGCCCACGGTTCAATACACTTTATCACATGACCACGACACGGGGTGTATGCGGATAGGGTCCAGCCCTCGGATCCCGGGTGGATCTCACAGGACCAGGAGCGTATCCATTAAAAAGGGGTGTGGTTATACATTTGATAGCTCGTGGACCTATGCAAGCGCCCCACGACCAGGAGCTAGCGCCGGGTATGGGCCAGCGCTCAGCCCTTTAAGCTGGCGCTTGGCCACATGTCCATTCATATGACCAGGAGCACGTGCATTTTGGGGGTTGTGCCCATATTTTTATACCAAATGGGTTTTTTTTGCTATAGTTTGGGATTTTATTTTGATATTGAGCCTGTTTTTAATGGATTTTTTCCATTATTGGGAGATATTGGGCATTTTTGGAGCCCAAATTTTGGGAGGAAGTTGGGGATGGATAACCAACTTTAGATCTATATAAACCAGGCCTGTTTGAGGCCATGGAGTTTAGTCAGAGTAGAGTTATACTGAAGGGAAGCCAAGCCAAAGCCATTTTTATGCAGGGAAGCTATTGAGGAGCAGACGCTTGCGGGCCATTTTTGGGAGCTCCGGACGTCCGTTTTGTGTGTCGTTTTCTTTGCAGGGTTCTAGAGATCTGGAAAAACATGACCAGATCAGTCTTGTAGCCAATTGGCACTGCTGCGATGTACTTTTGAGCTTTTGAATAGAAATAAAGAAGCCTTCCCCACAGAGACAAAAGCCCGGAGACGTAGGCAACGTTGTGTCAAACTTCGTTATCAATTCTCATGTTATGGTTTGTTGTCTATTATTTCATTTCAGATATGCATATGTGTATATGGCTGTCATAATTCGTCTTCTTTCCTCATTCTTTCATTAAGCTTCTCAATTGGATAATTAGCGCATGCAAAATTAAAACTCAACCATAGTCATTAAAAGATCCTACGGATCAAGTGGTATCAGAGCTAGTTGACGTTTGGATTTGAGTTTTGCATGTTAACCAGGGAAAAGCTACA
>JZKD02S1420424.1:0-16714 GCA_000966675.3 Picea glauca | reverse complement strand
CTGGCGCTTGGCCACATGTCCATTCATATGACCAGGAGCGCGCGCGTTTTGGGGGCTGCGCCCATATTTTTATACCAAATGGGTTTTTTTTTCTATAGTTTGGGATTTTATTTTGATATTGAGTCTGTTTTTAATGGATTTTCTCCATTATTGGGAGATATTGGGCATTTTTGGAGCCCAAATTTTGGAAGGAAGTTGGGGATGGATAACCAACTTTAGATCTATATAAACCAGGCCTGTTTGAGGCCATGAAGGTCAGTCAGAGCAGATTTATGTTGAAGGGAAGCCAAACCAAAGCCATTTTTATGCAGGGAAGTTATTGAGGAGCAGACGCTTGCGAGCCATTTCTGGGAGCTCCGGATGTCCGTTTTGCGTGTTGTTTTCTTTGCAGTGTTCTAGAGATTTGGAAGAACATGACCAGATCAGTCTTGTAGCCAATTGGCACTACTGCGATGTACTTTTGAGCTTTTGAACAGAAATAAAGAAGCCTCGCCCACAGAGACAAAGGCCCGGAGACGTAGGCAACGTTGTGTCGAACTCCGTTATCAATTCTCGTGTTATGGTTTGATGTCTATTATTTTATTTCAGATCTGCATATGTGTATATGGTTGTCATAATTCCTCTTCTTTCCCCATTCTTTCATTAATCTTCTCAATTGGATAATTAACGCATGCAAAATTAAAACTCAACCATAGTCATCAAAAGATCCTACGGATCATGAATTCACAGCCAGATTTAATCAAAACTGTTGGGATATCATAAAAACAGATCTAATAAAATTGATCCGGAAATCTCAGAATTGCAGCAAGATAGGAGGAGGAACAAACTCGTCCTTCGTATCTCTTATTCCAAAAGAAAAAGGAGCAGTAAGTTTTGGAAGATTCTGGCCAATCTCTCTCTGCAACACAAGCTACAAGATCCTCACAAAAATAATACCCAACAGAATAAAAAAAATCCTCCCTGCAATCATCCCGGAGAACCAAGGCAGGTTCATCAAAGGACAACACATAGTGGACAACATCATCCTAGTTCAGGAAGCGTTGCATTCAAGCATTCGAAGAAAAGACAAAGGTATAATCATAAAGCTCGATCTCACAAACGCGTTTGATGGAGTCAAGCATAAATTCTTGTTCAAAGTCATGGAAAACTTTGGCTTTGCTCTAGCCTTTATAAATTGGATAAAAGCTTGCATTGGATCCCCCCTGGATCGCCTCCCTAGTAAACGGTCGAGCAACTAAGTTCTTTCAAGCCTCTAGGGGCCTCCAGCAAGGTTTTCCCCTCTCCATGCTTCTCTGTGCAATTCAAGCCTCCATGCTCAACTTCCAACTGGATCACGGCCAGATTCATAATAATATCCTGGGCCTGAGAATAGCCCCAGGGGTAAAATACATCAATCACGCCCAATTCGCAGATGATACATTACTACTGGGAGGAGCAAGTGTACAGACAACAAGGAAATTTAAAGTGGAGCTGGACATTTACAATGAGATCTCAGGAAGCGAAATAAGTTTGCCTAAAAGCAAGATCTACAGATGGAACACCTCGCCAAGGGCGACGGTGGAGATATCAAGAGTCCTCGGAATGGCAGGTTACACCAATTGGGACACGTTTAAATACTTGGGAGTACCAAGATTCAAGACCAAGCCAAAGGCATCTCAATGGCTCCCGTTGATAGACAAGTTAAAAGAAAGAATTCACTCTTGGGGAGCAAACTGGCTAAACCTCGCGGGTAAAATTGTCCTCATTAAAGCAGTTTTAGAAAGCATCCTGATCTACCAATGTTCTTTGTTACTAGCCTCAACCACCATGATTCAGAAAATCGAAGTGTTATTCAGAAGGTTCCTGTGGGAAGGAGGGAAGCAAAAAGGGAGGAAATTGCACCTAATAAGTTGGGGGAAAGTAACCAAGCCATTTTCATAAGGAGATCTCCAATTCAAAGGCATCCACTCCCAAAACTTAGCTCTAGGAGCCAAGCTGCTTTGGTACCTTGTTTTGGAGAAATCCTCCTGGAGCAAAAAAGCGATCTGGAAGAAGTACTTCCGAGGCCCGAGAATAAAATGCCTAGATCGACCAGCAACTGTGGCGAAAGGTTCACCTATATTCAATTTGTGTCTAAAAGCTTTGAAGCTCTTCAGGCCTCACCTCACCTGGATACTAGGGAATGGAAAGAAAATTAATGTTTGGGAAGACTTAGTCCTGGGAGACCCGCCTTTAGATGGAAGGTTTAGAATGGCTAAAAACCTGGATGAGAACTCAGGACCTAATCAATCTTTGGGACATCTCGATCTAGAGTGAAGATGTGGACAAAACTTGGCTCAGGTGGGAAGCCAACGACAGACCTAAAGAGCTTTATGGGGAATGGAACACCTTGACGGACTATTTACAAGGGAAATCCCTAATAAAATCAAGGAAAAAAGACAAGAGAGGTTGGGGATCATTCTCTGGAGCCTATACCACAGTAGGGTATAAAAACCTTACAATTGTTCCTCATGTCCCACCAGACCCAACAATCTGGAGAGCCATCTGGACTTCAAAGTCCATACCAAAGATATATATGTTTGTATGGACCTTGGCCCATAGGAGCATTCTAACTGGAGAAAATCTGAGAAGGAGAGGATGGAAAGGCCCATCTAGATGTCCACTCTACACGCAAGAGGAGGAAACTTCAGACCATCTTCTCTTGCAATGCGCATACGCTAAGGAGGTCTGGCATTTGGTCCTTGGGCTGAAGCCAGGAACAATCATTCTACCTCAAGAGACCATCACCCTGCTCTGAAACTGGAGTTCCCAATGTCCCTTTCAGGTCATGAAAAAGGCCCACCTTTCAACTATCTGGAGAACACTCCCAAAATTCATCCTATGGAAGATTTGGCTGGAGCGAAATAGCAAGCTATTCAGGGAGACCAAAAGTAGCCCAGCACAAGTAGCAACAAAGATAAAGGCCTTCTTTGGCGAAAGTGCTCCTTACTTCTGCAAAGTAAAGAACTCGAGACTCCTGGAGTCGGAAGAGGAGCAATGGATTAAAAGCTTCAATATCAGGGACCGCTCACAGCAAATAGGAAACGAGTTAAAACAAGAAACTTGGGAAATTCGGAAGGAGGAGGAGGATTTCGAGGAATGGAAAAGACAGAGAAGCAAGCATATATTGTTCTTTGACGGGGCCTCCAAAGGAAACCCTGGGGTGGCAGGCAGAGGAGGGGTCTTGGTAAACCCCAATGGACAACTAGAACTATCCTATGCCTGGGGATTAGGAGCAGAAGCACTGGCGCTTTGGCAAGGGTTGAATCAGGCTATTAGTAAAAACGTCCAAGACCTAGTGATTATAGGGGACTCCAAAATCACAATTCAAGCTCTGATCCTCCATAACACAGTTAAGCAAGCACAACTCCAACACATACTGGAGAAAGTCCATCTACAACTGGGTAGCCTGAGAACATATCAAGTGTTCATGTTCTCTGAAAGCTGAATGCACCAGCAGATGCAGAAGCCAACAAAGGCGTCCTCTCAAGTATTGGAACACTCCAAGTCAATAGAATCACGTCAATCGTCGCAATTCCGTAAGGCCTGGGTAGGCAGGCTAAGATCACGGTGGGCCAGAAAGGATAATGAGAACGCGAGGACACGAGCTAGCAAAGAGGGAAAGCAGAGGATACGCCAAAGGCTCGAATAGCTCACAAGGCCTGAAACAAGACAAACAGAGATGAGACCGACGTCAGGTATGAGGGGAATGTCAACCAATCGGTCGCTGAAAACTCAGAAAAAGACAAGGACCCAACACAAGACCCATACTTTGTGCCAAATCGCTCGGATCGACTGGATGCATTGGATCGTTCATATGAAATGGAGCTCGAATCTGGAAGAAATTGGGGATAAAATAACAGGCCGGGAAGAGCCATTCCATCCTCTGAGCAGCTTGGTAAAAGGAAGTCGCCCACACAGAGGCAAAGCAACAGTAGTGAAAGGAATCGCCCACGTAGAAGAAGGCAAACAGGAGAAGAAGTAGCAGGAATGGCATCCAGCTCAGGGAGCAAGTCGTCGACGAAGGATAGGCTGAAGGCGATGGAAGAGGAACTGAAGAGGCTCAAACATTATCTGCACAACCAAGACGATTTCCTTCAGAACCTGGACGCTGAGGTAGGGCGGCGACTAGAAATGCTAGAAGTCGATATCACAACGACCAAAATTGGGTTTTCAGAGGAGCTGGACCAAATTCGCCATGAATACAAAGACCCAAAGAAGGATTTCGAAGAACAAGTCAGCAAGCTGGAATCCCAAATGGAAAAGCTGAACAAGGACTGGCAACTAGAGCGGGGTTTGCCCAAGAAGGAGGGCCCAAGGAATTTTGGCCAGTAAAGCTTAGGCCAAGCAAGTACTCTTCAAATAACGCTGTGAAGTAGGCATTTTGTATAGAAGCCTCCACATATAGCAAGACTAAGGATTAGGAAGGTTTTCTAGTTCTAAGAACTGTAATCAGGAAGGCGGGTAGAGCCTCCTGGCCTTGTAACAGTTCAGTTGAACTTGTATCAACTTAGATGTAACAGTTCCAGTGGCTTCGCCACTGCTCTTCTAGTTCCATGTGCATCTTGACATCCCTGTTTACAAGAAAAACAAATGTGATAACTTGCCCAACACCACAATTTAAGATTTTAGTTAAGATCAATATCTACAAGTAAAAAGACTTCAAATTTGAGCTTGCCCTATGCATTATAACATCGAATTTGAGCTTGCCCTGTGTATTATAACGTTTCCATTTATAGGGAAAACACATAAAATTCTAATTACGCCGAAGGTGTTTTTTTAAGGGGAGTTCTCTCTCGTTGTGTTTTTTTAAGGGGAGTTCTCTCTCGTTTTTTCATCATCTGTTCATAGCTTATCAATGCATGTTCATAGCTTATCGATGCATGACACGTGTAGCATCCAAATTGAGGAACCTTACCCACCATACGTCGTGACTATCAAGTTGATTTACGCAACCATCGATAAGAAGTGGGTCATGTCATCTACTCAATTTTTATATATCCAGATTGCAGTTCTCGGTCGATTTGAAGATCATCCAATTCTGATTGTTCATACACATAATTGCGTACAGATATAAGGTAAGCCAACGAATTTGTTGGTTTTTTGTTGACAATTGCATTACACATTATACACAATTTAATATGAAGTAGATCGTATAATATCATGCATCTTAATAGACACGAACCCTTGTTAGACTCATCGTAGCTTCCAAAGATAGCTTCCAACCACTATGTCTACAATTTTTTCATTTATTATGAATTCAACCTCAAGACCGCCCAAAAACGGGAGCAGTAAAAATTCACCTTCAGTTGCACGGTAAATCATCACATATTTGAAGTTTATTAAAATAGGATGAGATTTCGCTTTAGCAGGATCTTTATGAGTGTTAGAAAATTTCAAACCCTGTAAATGTCAAAAAGGAAATCTATAGAAAGTTGTGATGAACTTTGCTTTGTTGCTTTTTATCTTTAAAAAAATACAATTCTTCTCAACTAAAATCATTAACTTATTCTATCGTGGGAAAGGAAAACGAAAAACCAATAACAAAGGCCCAATGTACAATGCCAATCACTTGACATGAAGAGTAAGTTCAAATTTTGTTCCATTCATCTAGTATATTGCAATACAATTACATCTAGTTAGTGTATTTTCTCCAGTGAAACGTAGAATGCAAACAAGTAGTCTATGGAATGCAAGTAGCATACCTCTCATTGCCAAGATTTCGAAACCCTCTTCCCAATATCGATAGAGGCAACACCTGACCAGACTCTCCAGAACACGCCCCTGATATCGATGAGACCAGTTGTTAATTGCAATCATATGAGAATGAAGAATCTCTGAGAATAGGATTGAAGCGAGAGCCCTGACAGGTAAAATGAAACGCACAAAAAAACAAGAAAATAAAATAAAGAAAATTTGTAAGAATGTAACAAATACGCATTCTAAAATCATCGGAATCAAGCAGCCATCAAAGAACAAGATATATCAGCCTAGCCTTTGGAACTTATCAATGGAGTAGCGAAAATTCGTACTCCTTCAAACAAGCTACATATATTCTTGTAAATTGCCATAGCTTTATATGAATTCCTGTAAATGCCTACAGGTTATCGTTTTGTTGCTTCACATGTAGAAACAAAGCATTTAGGGAAAATAATAAGAAATTAATCTTTTCTTGAATTTCCACACAGCATAGACTAGAATCCAAGATACCTACTTACGAGCATTTTCGAACCTTGGACGTGTAAATCATAGAGGCCTTATTCACTTCTATGCTCTGCTAATTTGGCAGGAAAAATACGACAAACAAACTTATGGCAACAAACCATACAAAATAGTTCCATAAAGGTTTTCACTCGAGGTTACTTACCAATCAAATTTAGAAATTCCTGTAACGTTGGCGTGAGCAAGGAGAGATTTAACTTAAGGTATTTAAATTAAATCCAATAGCCAAAAACATATCTAAAATTGGAGACAATTATGTGGACGCGGGAAATATTACATACCGCCAACTAAATTCAAACTAAACCAAAATCTTAATTTGATGCGGCCTACAAGCCAACCAGCCATTATCCATGTATATGTATCGGCCATTATCTTGACTCTGAATCTTTTGTCAATGGCGACCCTCCACACACAACACAACAAAGCAGGTCGAGTCCATTCTGTATACACATCCTCTCGTTGCACCGACTCCAAAACCCTCTTCCCAATATGGGCAAAGGCATCACTGACTAGCCCTTGGTATCAATGCAATGTGTCAATAACCAACACAACGTGTAACCATGGTAGAGTTGCTCAATCTAGGTTTTGAGACATGTAGCATTTACAATTCCACTGATAATTTGTTGAGCAAACTAAATGTCATCACTTTATTTTTTAATCATGAACTTTATAGAGTGTGTATATTTGTAACTACATTTTAAAAAGAAAAAAAATCTTGAGTTCTCACACTTCACAAGATCGTAAATTTAAGCACTCCATTCCCCTGCAGGTGAGCTTCAATTATTATTAATGATAACATGAGCCGAATCAAATATTGTCCTTTGAAATATTGGCACCAATGGCAGTATGGATTTCTATGTCATCGAATTCCTCAGTAATAATTTATATATGGATTTCTATGGCAATATGGATTTTATATCTTTATCATAGAGTTTGTACAGGGTACAAAAACTCTAGAAGTTGCCCAAGAAGTTTGACATGGTGTTCGTCGCTCTCCATAGCGAATAAGATTGTTTGCCACACAAATTCAGGATAATCCCAAGCACTCAAATACTCTCCTCCAACAAAGATTTCAACCCTTAAACACACATATTTTCTTCTTCGAAGTCCTAAGCACTAAAATACTCTCCTCTAGCAAAGTTTCAACTTATTCTTGGACTTTAAAAAATATATGCATGACCCTAAGATTTAGGTCCTCCCTCATACATATGGGCCTTGAATTATGCGGTAATGCACTTGATTGGCCAGAAAACCTCTAGTTCCCCACCTTAAAGAATAGTCACAGGTTTATTGAAAGACAGAGATGGTCATGTACAAACACATCAGCACGGGCTTGAAATTCAATTTGTAAAAGCATAATAATCTCATGTCTTAATTTTAAGATTTACAAGCATACTTCATAATTTGTCTTACAATACCCTCGAGATCTAGGAATACTAATATATAATATGATGATGGGATACATATAATAATAATAATAACATATACATATTTCAAAATGCCACGGGACTTCAGAGGAACGAAGGAAAATCCAACTTCCACTCGGCGGGTATGGAGGAGGAGGGGTTGTTGCCTTTTAAAGCGCTCTTCCCATTTCGATTTGAGCCTATAGATACAGGTTTCAAGTACCTGGGTTTTTATCTTAAGCCAAATTGTTACAACGCTGAAGACTGGGGTTGGTTACTAAAAAAGTTTGAAAAAAGAGTAGACCATTGGTGCAACCGATTGCTCGCACTCAACGGCCACTTAGTTTTGATAAAGGCAGTATTAATGAGCCAACCTGTCTATTGGATGTCAATGGTTGTTGTCGCGACCTCAGTACTCGAAAAATTGAGACAAAGTGTCTATTCTTTCTTGTGGTCGGGGTGTAAGGAAAAGAAAAGTCTTCACCTTTACAATTGGGATAACATAGCCATGCCAAAGAAAGCTGGAGGATGGGGGAATAAAGAATTTGGTATGCTTCAATAAAGCTTTGGCGACAAAATCATTGTGGTGTGGGTTATCTACAGAGGGGATATGGAAAAAAGTCATAAAAGATAAATACTTGCCATACGTATCAGTATCAAGGTGGTTTAGATTGGAGATTAGAGCTGAGGGGGAATCTTCCCCAGTATGGAAAAACCTTTTAAAAACAAAGCCACTTTTAGATCCTTGGCTCTGTTGGAAGGCAGGTAATGGGGTTTCTATACAGGCTGGCAAGGATCAAATTATGGGTTTAGGTTTGAATTTTTTTCTGTCATAAGCTCTCTTGACAGCCCTAAATAACAGTAGGATAACTTTCCTTTATCAAGCAAAGAACACTACTTTGACTATGCCTCCATTCTCATATTGGAAAGATGTGAATCAGCTTGGTTTATTTGGTGATTTAGAAAAAGAATGGGAACTGTACATAAGAATGCTAGCTAGCACGAGTATACTCTTAGCAACTTCAGAGGACGAGTTAAGGTGGTCGGGCAGTGACGGATCGGGTTACCTTACTGTCAAAAATTTGTATAGAGCACTGTCTGATAGTATGTGGGCTCCAACTACCAGGGGATGGGCTTATAAGCTTTGGAAATGGCAATTGGCTCTAAAACTGGAACTGTTTTTTTGGCTGCTCCTAAAAATAAAATAAAAACTTACTTGGGATGTTCTGTTTGCACGCGGCTGGGAAGGCCCGAGTTATTGTATTTTGTGTAGATGTAATCAGGAGTCTGTTTACCATTTGTTTGTTTCCTGTCCTTTCACTCGTCAGGTCTGGTTTTTATTAGCAGGAATCCTTAAGACCAAGCTGACCTGGGTGGGTCAAATTGTTGATGAGTGTCTCACATTATTTGATGACCAACATCATTCCTTTATTACTCTCCCAACAACTGTGTGTTGGTGCATATGGTTAGAAAGAAACAATCTTCTCTTCGATTTCGGTTCAACCATCCCGCAGATGGTAGCCACAAAGGTGATGATGTGTTATAACACAAGTAAGGAAACACGGGTGATAAAAACCACATCAAAGATAAGGGCTCTGCCTCGGCTTCAAAAGATTGTGGGATGGTTTGATGGTGCAGCTGCTAAGGACGGTCAAAACAACGGTGTTGGTGGAGTCATTTGCTTAAATCAAAGCTACATTATTAAATGGACATTCAACACTAGTGCATGTACCAACAACAGGGCGGAGCTGATGGGAGTCTGGACCACACTCTTTTTATCTAAAATCTTCAATCTTCAGACTCTTCAAATCATTGGGGATTCGAAGTTGGTCATTGATTGGTGCAACGGTAGTGGCAATCTCCGTAGCCTTGCGCTGGAAGGGTGGAAGGATCATATAAAGAGGCTTTGTTTCCATTTAACCGGTTTAACTTTTCATCATACCTATCGGGATTTCAATAAGGCAGCAGATGCTCTTTCCAAAAGAACACTCAAGGATCGAGATCACTACGGGAAGATTGTTTAAACTCTGTGGGCAGATAATGAACCATGCCTTACTAGATCCATCATTGTTTTCTGACTCTCTTTTTTTAAGCTCTCAGATGTTTTGAATAGAGCTTTTTGTGATCTTTTACTGTTATGGATATTTGCACCAAGGTATCTTTTTGATGTCCTCGACATATAGTAACTGTATGTTGCTTGGAAGGCAAGTTTTAGATTGTAATGGCTATCTCGACTTGATATTAAAAACAACTTTTATCTTAAGAAATGAACAAGTGATATACATTTTATATTAAATAATATAAAGAACAATTTTCTTAAGTAGAAAACATATACATATAATAACATCCTTCGTTATTAAATGTTGATACATATAATATTTAGATCCCTTGCTATAAGATATAGTAGCATATAATAACATCCTTCGTTATTAAATGTTGATACATATAATATTTAGATCCCTTGCTATAAGATATAGTAGCATATAATACTTATAATACAATATAATATTAGCATTTAAGTATAATAATTAATATATTACACTCGGCCGGGGAATATATAATGGTTTCAATTTTTAAATAAAATAATTTTAATTGTAATATCTTTTTTATTCTTATTAATAAGATTAATATAAAACCCTTTTAGAATTACTTTTCCATTGTTCAGTCTCTATAACTCATGTTCTTTCTTCATAAACTTATAACAGATATATTAATTTGGTAATCTTGGAATGTCCCCTCTTTCATGTTTTTAAATAATTGTAAAAGTCGATTTATGTGGTCTTCCTTTGTCACATAGTAATTTGAAATATATGTCAAATGAAGAGAGAGATCTTATTCAATGGTAATATGTGTCTTCTTTGGTTCATTGTCATTTTGATACATACCTCACACTTTTATGAATCCATAGAAAGAATCCTTACTTACATTGGATGAATTTCCATTTACAAAATTATGTCCAGTATTAAAATTTTAAACTTTGTCTCAAAACATGAAGTGGACACCACTTAATTTCAAAATGAATAAAATAAGTACAACATAAACATATTAAATGTATTTCATTGTTTATATTATAACATTTTAGATTCTTCACATTGTTACATGTACATTTTGTTGTTTATTTTCATTTAATTTTTAATCTCAATCATACATTATTTTCATTTAATTTTAATTTTTACAAGATTTGAGAACGTTTGAGAATCCAATAATACATCTTGCTTGTTACTCATTATTTATACATGGAGCTTCAAAAGGGCACCCTTCCATTTGAAAACACTTGGTTGACATAGAAAATGAGAGGATTGGTAAAGGTCCAAGAGATTCTTGTCCATCAAAGAGCGTCAAATATTTGACGTTTCAATCCACCTCTTTGAAACAAACATTCCTATTGAAAACCATAACAAGTGCATGCTCCAATCCTTGAATATGTCAATCGCATGAAGTGTCCTAGAACTAATAAGTGGTTCAAAATCACACCAACAAGATGATGACCAACTAGAAAAACATGTATTACTATGTGGAGGCCAACGAATTATGCTACCCTGCAATTTATGGGTCCAAGAAGGATTAGTGAATGGTTCACTTGGAGTAGTCATGCAAATTGTATACACACCAGGAAGCATCCCTCAAAATTAGCCAACTTATGTTGTTGTGACATTTGATAAATGCAATGGCCCTTCATGGGACCAAATCCAACCTTAGCATCTACCAATTCCACCCACACAACAAAGTAACAAGAAACAAATCCCCCTTAAGATGGTTGGGCATTCACTATACATATATCCTAAGGAATGACCATAACAAGGTCTAACATTGATCTTGGTAACATTGAACATCGAGGATTGAACTTCACGACAATGTCATGCACCACTACTACAGAAGGAATGCAAATAACACCATCCTTCTCCTTAGAACACTATAAAAAAAAGTGAAAACTGGCTATGTCTCACTACAAAAAAAGAAGAGGTAGGCTTATGTTCTTTGTCACTTTCACAATTACAACATCCAACCTCAATCTTTAGCCCACCCCTACTATTTTCTATTGCCACAAGGGTGCGCACAAAATTCTAGATTCTTCTATGTTGTAATCATACTTCTATACATGAAATGTTTGACCTAGTCTATTGTTTTGTATTTACTAGTACTTAGTGATGCCACTAAGAGTTTCCTTTTAATCCATTTCTATTTGATAACAATTTCTACGTCAATTACTTGTTAACAAATAACTGTCCATTATCCTTCGACCTAAATAATATGCATAGGTTAACTATTCCTTCTCTTCTTTATGCATACAAATGATTAATATGCCATTATAACGTGTCATTGTCTATACGTTCTATGAAATGATTCTTCTCAGGCGATATTTTTAGGGGACATTTGCCCGAAATCTGGCGAGAAATTATTAAATCCGCATATTTGAGTAATTATTTTTATATAATCTGAGTGCCCCGGGGGGGTTTTAGCATGTTGAATCCATTTATGCAATCAGAAATGGATTTTAAACAACAAAAAATAGTGATTTCGTGCAGATTTATGTCATCGGATTCCAGCAAAAAAAGTCATTTCTTAGAATAGTTAGACAACACCTTATAATGTTGCTCATAAAATACGATGCTTATAACAAAATATTGTATTGCTTTCTTCGACGTTGCCTTTCCCCATCTTTGGCTGTGTTATCCTCTATCCTAGGGATAACTAAGGAGATTATGTCTTGAGGCCCACATGTCCTAGACACGGAGTACCAAGAGCCATGTGACTTGAGCTTGGCCTCGGAGGGCCCATCTTTTCTTCAGTGCATCCTATCTATCAACAACAGCAACATCCATCCTGTCGGCCTGATTCTGAAGTAGTAGTGGGTCATGCTCCATGAGGTCATGAGTCAGGGTATCATGGTATGTGTCACTCTAATTTTCGAAGCATTTGAATATGTGCATTGAGCTCTCTTTTGTTTCATAACGTTTGCTTGGAAATTATGCTCTTTAACTTGTTCATACCTTGGGGGGGTCACAGAGTGTCGTAGTAAGTTGGTTCCCTTAGGGATGAGTTGCCACTAGGTGGGTCTACGAAAGGTCATCGTCCATTCCTACCATACTTACCACTTTTCATCATTGTCCCTCACATCTTCCCCTACCTTGGTTTAGGCATTGGGTTTGCCACACTAGTAAGGGTTATACCTTGCCTTGTGGGAAGAAGGGGCTAAAGGCCTAGAGGGTAAAAGTAGCTGGAAAAAGTTAGAAGCCAAAATGAAACCTTGAGATGCTTCGCCCATGGATTCTCGAGAAAGCAATAAAAGGATTCTCAGTAAGAAAAGGGGACCTGTAAGATAAAATAAAACTCAAGGTCTAGTTGGTGGATTGGAGGTCTCATCATGAGTCGACCTATTAGGTCCATGGGCATGTAGTAGTATGACACTACCATCTATCTAGTCACCAAACCAGGGTAGTGGCTCTTGGTGGCATATCCAAGAGAAAGGGGGTCTCATCACGAGCCAACCTTCTCATTTTTGTGAAGTGTTTGTGGGTAACGTTGTCACCACTGGTCACCACGCCAGGGTAGTGTCCCTGTAATGTTCTTGACTTGGCTAGTCTCAGAAACGCTGCTAATGTGTGTGTAGGATTAATTGTTTACAATATATAAATGGTCATACAAATAACAAATGCGACAAAGGACTACAAAGTTTATATTATGATATCTTTGCGGAGTATAAATGTTGAATGCGGTTGAATAAAATGAATCACTTGGTTAGATCAAAAGACAAAAGGATCTTAGTTAGAATACAATAAGCAAACTAATTGATAATACCTGATAATAGATGAGCACTACGGGATCAATGGGTGAGCTAGAACTATGGCAGCTCACACGGTAACTGTTGGAAGTCTGGAAAGTTCGCCCTGGCGGCTATACCTCTCGGAATGGCCTGGAAACTGTCCCAAATGGTGCACCCTGCTCTAGCTCTCAATCCTGGTGACTGACCGGGCCCTCTGCTGGTGGGTCTGGACCCCGGATGGATCCCCCTGGGGGAATGCGCCCCTCTCTCACTAGAAAAATGTGCCCTAGTGATTCCATCATCAGAATCAGTTGTGATGTATCTTAAAATGATCGCCTTGGTCTACTGGGAAATGGGTTGGAAGGGTTTCCATGAATATGATATGATGCTCGCTCAGGAACCCCGAATGTGTCCGCCAAAAGTGTCACACTTCCAAGTCTGGAAAATGCGCCCCAGATTATTCCTTCGTCGAAATATGACGAGGAACCAGGACAAAAATGCGCCTTGCATTCCTCTCAACAGGGTCAGAGGGGAATCTCTAAAATCTCCCTGGATGGGACAAGTCGATCCATTAGACCTCCTCGGGAGTTGCGCCCTCACCCTAGATAAGTGTGCCCTTGCTGTTGGACCCTGTGTAACTGCTGCTGAAGAATGATGGAAGACCTGTGTGATCTTCCCGGTGACTAGGTTGTGTCTCTCAACACCGAAATCAGCCAACCGGTGTCTTCCTCCTGGAATCCACTGAACTATCTCTCTTGAGATGCGCCTCTCTTCTCAATGACAAGTCATAATCTGCATAATGATGAATTAGGTCGCTGACCCTTCTCTTATAGATCTCCTAAACCCTAATTTACTGTTAAAACCCTAATTCACTGTTGACTTCTAATTTTAGCTCGTCTGCTCTATTTTTAGCTCATAATGACTTAAAAGCGTTTTTAACCATTTTTAGCTCAATGTCACTTTCCGAACATAACACCTTTGATTGGAGTGACCTCTAGTAACCTTGTTTACACCTTTTATGGCCCTGGCTATAGTCTAATGAGGCATTTTAGACCATTAAGCCTCCTCTCTTGTGCTCTTATTTGGAAAGGGACATTACAGTCCTCCCTTCCCGAAATTGCTTGTCCTCAATCAATACCAGTCCAGGGTGATGCAACACCTGCTCACTCTCCCAAGTAGCTTCCTCTACTGGAAGCCCTCTCCATCTAATCAAACACTCTTTGATGACCCTTCTCCTCAGTTTCCACTCTCGAAACTCCAAAACCTCCTCCGGAACCAACTCCAACTGTCCCTCCTCATCCAATGGGGGAAGCTCCTCTAATGTGCCAATGAATTGTCCCACTTCCTTTTTGAGGCAAGATACGTGGAACACGTTATGAATCTTGCTCCCCTCTGGAAGCTCTAGCTCATAAGAAACCTCGCCTACTCGGCGCATGATCCTGTAAAGGCCATAAAATATGGGCTTGAGCTTCTCAACCCCACTCTTCTTCAGATATGATTATATGTAAGGTTGGAGTCTCAAGAAAACCAAATCCCCAACCTCAAAGTTGCGCTCTATCCTGTGCCTGTCTGCATTCATCTTCTGTCGGTTTTGTGTCGTCTGCAGGTTCTCTTTTAGCAACTTGAGAATCTCCTGAATCTCTATGATCCAATTCTTGGCCTTGGGAGATCTGCTCTCCCTGAAAACCAAGTCTACCAAAGTGGGAGCATCATATCCATACAATGCTTGGAAGGGTGTCGTACCAATGGACATGTGGAAAGTGGTGTTGTAGGAATGCTCTCCTAAATGTAGCCACTTTACCCATGTTCTCTGTTSTCCACCTACATAGTTCCTCAAATATCCTTCAACCCACTTGTTGACAATCTCGGTCTGCCCATCTGTCTGAGGGTGATAGTTGGTGTTGGGTGTCAGCTCTGTCCCCACCAACCAAAACAACTCTCTCCATAATGTACCCATGAACTGACTGCCCCTGTCACTGACGATGTTCCTCGGAAACCCATGAAGTCTGAATAACTCCTTGAAGAACATCTCGGCTACCTGAACTGCGTTGTACTCTGTCGGTATGGCATAGAAGTGAGAAAACTTGGTCAATCTGTCAACCACTACATAGATACAGTCCTACCCTAGGCCTTGGGTAGGCCTGTGATGAAGTCCATCGATATACTCTCCCATTTCTGCTCTGGAATGGGGAGTGGTTGAAGTAGCTCTGCTGGAAGAGCATGCTCTGACTTGTTCTGCTGGCAAGTCACACACTCACTGACGTGTCTCATAATGTCCTGTTTGAGGCCCTTCCATGAGAACTTCTCCCTGATCTGTCTGTAGGTTTTGAAAAACCCTTGATGGCCTGCTAGTGGTGAATCATGAACTGTTGTGAGGATCTTCTTCTTGAGCCCCGAATCTGGCACCAATTAGACTCTATCCTTGTAGAATATGACATCGTCGATTACCCTATACCTATCATCTTGTATCTGTCCATCCATCACCTCACAAGCGAACTTGTTCTTGGAATATTCCACTAACAAGTGGGATTTCCAATATGATGAAATCTCCATCAAAGAACATGTTGCAGATCTCCTTGATAGTGCATTGGCCACAATGTTCTTCTTCCCCTTGACATAATCTATGTCGAAGTCAAATGCCTGTACCTTCGTCACCCATTTCTATTGGTGCTCACTGAGGTCCTTCTGCTCAAGGAAATACTTCAAGTTGTTGTGATCTATCTTGACCATGAATTTGCTGCCCACCAAATATTGTCTGAATTTGGTCAAGGCATACATGATTGCCAACATTTCCTTATCATAAATGGAGTACAAACTCTCAGGATGATTGAGCTTCCTTCTCTCGAATACAATGGGGTGTCCTCCCTGCATCAAAACTGCCCCGATACCCTCACCGGATGTGTCACACTCTAGCACAAATGGTAAGGTGAAGTATGGTAATGACAACATTGGACACGTGCCCATGACTTCGTTTATGTGATCAAAGGCTTTTTGTGATTCCTTGATCCAAATGAAAGCTCCATGCTTGGTAAGATCCATCAACGGTGCTCCAAGCTGAGAAAAACCCCAGACGAACCGCCTGTAATAGCTGCACAGTCCGAAGAAAATCCTACATATAATGATTGTGCCTCCATGATGCTCAATACCTCATCCAGGTGCCTCATATGCTCCTGCCATGTCTTGTTGTAGACCAAGATGTTGTCGAAGAAAACCAAAACTAATTTCCTCAATTGATCCCTGAATATGTGGTTCATGCAAGACTAGAATGTAGCGGGTGCATTGGTTAGCCCAAATGGCATAACCA
>JZKD02S1420423.1:821520-832236 GCA_000966675.3 Picea glauca | reverse complement strand
CCTGGTTTGGTGACCAGATAGTGGCAATGTCATACCGCTAAATACCTATGAACATAATGGGCCGGCTCGTGATGAGACCTCCCATCCTCTTGGTTAGGTCCTGCATTTATTTATTATTATTTTTCTTAGGGTCCCTTAGTTTCTTATCGAGAGGATTTTTATTTCCTTCTCAGGGATCCCCTGGGCGAAGCATCTCTAGGTTTTCTTTTCCTATGTATTTTATCTTTTACCACCTGCTTTTACCCCCTGGGCCTTTAGCCCCTTCTTCCCACAAGACAAGATGTACCCTGGAAGGTCATCCTGATGGCCAGACTAGGGGAATGGGATGGATGAACGGGATATAAGATGAAAAGGTGATATGATGGTGGGAACGGACGATGGCTCTGCAAACCCCCCTTGGTGGCTAACCAAAACCCATGAATACCAACTTGCTAAGTTGCCCCATCAATCAGCCCAACAATGGTCAAGTGGATTAGTGTAAGATCCAAGCAGTCATCCGAACTGAAAGGAATCAAATGCATATATAAGAAGGTTATAATGATCAAATACGACACATACCATGATACCACGGACCAATTACCTCATGGAGCAAGAGCCCTCTCTGATGCAAGCCCAGGCCGGTAGTGATGGAGGCTGGTACTGCCGACATGACAAGTCTGGATGAGAAGAAGAAATATGGGCCCTCAAGGGCCATACTCAAGTTGATCCACTCTTGTACTCCATGTCTGGGATCATGTGGGCCTCGAGACATGATCTCCTAGTTATCCCTAGATATCGGGGATAACAGAGATGAATGTTGGAAAACGATTAGGAGAAAACACCATGTGGCGAATTCTATTTTGTTTAACTGCACTTTAGCCATTATTTTTAGTTAATTCTATGTTATTAATAAGAGCATCGACTGATTAGTTAAGGTTCGATGGTTGTTGCAAGAAACTCTCTTTTATGGTTTGTTAAGAATTATTTTGAAGCTGCCTTTAATTGAGAAGTCCTTCTGGACTAGAGACAAGTTATATTTTCATCAAATGCATGTGTGATTGGACGTGGAGAAGAACTATTTCCTATCTCGTCTCATGAATGGATGATTTAATGAGTAAGAGCTATTAAATCTATTGTTAAGTTATATGATGCAATGCTTTACAGTTCTTTTCTTTAATGACGAAGATGAATCGTTGTGTTATTATGTGATAGATGATTGGAGTAGGTGAATTATTTTGCTTGCCATTATCTTATCGCATATGTGTTTTCTTTCTAATAATTAGTATCTCAGACAGTAATTGGATTCTCACATGGTTAACGTGTTAGTACTAGGCCCGTGGTATAAAATTTTCGTCTGCATGCTTGAGTAGCGGGTTATCCCATGCTCAACCTCTTCTCCAGTAGTTAAACTTAATCCTGTTTGTTTCCAAATTGGTTTATACCAGCTTACATCTTGTACTGGTCCCACCTAAGAGAAAATACAAAAAGAGAAAGTTCGAACTGAAGGAGACGCCTTCGTAAGAAAACATAAAGCTGATGCAGAGCCCCTTCCCTCTTGGGGATGCGCAACCTCCCGGTCTCTGGATCATTCCAATTGTTGAGTCAGATCGACTCTTTGGTCTCTTGATCGAACACAGATCATTTATACACAGGCCCCTTTCCTTCGTTTGGCGCAGGTCCTGTGACACCCACACCCTCTGTCTGTGCATTCTAGCGCTCTTCAGTTCACGTGCACTAGCTCCTTTTCACTATCCCCTTCTTCAAATGTCCCTGGGATGTTCCCTTGTGCTAATGCGTGATTGCGGGTGCGGGCAAGAGTGGTTTCCAACCAACCCGCTTTTCGCCTTGCAATCCCTCTCGTGCTGACATGTACCCCGTCACTAAAACAATGGTTGAAATTGCAGCCCGTCAAGGAATATTATCGTTTGATCATGTCTTGGACCCACAATCCCTTCTGTCCATCGATGTCTACTCCTTTGGGACTGCCTACAATCAACTACTAATATCAATCTCCATTCCATCCTTCTTTCGTCTTTCCACACGCCTCCCCAGACCTCCACGATCTTTCGACATGTAACTCCCCTCTGGATCAACGAATCTCGTTAACTCCACCTTTTTAGCCTTCGAGAGTTTCAAATCTCAACTCCACTCTCCTCTATATGGCAAGCTCCCAGAGTGGAAGATCCGTTGCCATCTGTCTCCTTAGATCTATGTCTAGGATCTCCTCCGTGAGTTCGGCCTTCGAGAATCTCAATTCTTGACCTCCACAAGCTCCCTTTGCTAAGATTCTTCTTCGCATGTGACCTTGGACGACATCCTCACATGACCACATGACTTCCTGCTAAAGCTCATGCACCTCCAACCCCCGAATTGTTGTGGGACCATCAATCTCCCGATCTTGACGGTATCCTGGATTGACGGATTAGATCTATCCTCCCCAACTCTACAGACCAGATCTCTTCGCAATTCTAGACTTTTGGATTTTGAAGTCTCAAACCCTTGCTACCTCTATGTGGAAATATTCTGGAATGAAAGATCTTACGAAACCTGTCCCTTTAAATGTGTGTCCAGGATATCCTCCGCTAATCCGGCCTTCGGGACTTTCAAATCTCAAATCCTTGCCACTGTTGACTGGATATCTTCTGGAGTGGAAGATCTGCTAACACGTATCCTCCCATATCAATGGTGGTGTTCCCGCTTCAGGACTTTGGCCTCCTCAACCAGATCAACAACCATCTGACTCTCTTCTCGATCAATGATCATGATCTTCTTCGGGTCCTCGGACCTTTCCTCCTCCACTTTCTTTTAGAGCTATGGATCTAGCGCCGCGTGTCCTCCATCGCATTGATGGCTCTCGCCACTTCATATTTCCGGGCTTCAGAAATATCAAATCTCAAATTCCTACCTTCCTATGGATTTTATCCAGAGTTGATAATCTATTGATGTGTTTCCTCTTCATATCAACAACTGCGATCCCTTCATGTCTACGGGCTTCGACTGTTTCAACTCTTCAACCTCCACCTTCCCTTGGATCTTTCGACCCGTTGACACGTATTCCCTCTAGATCCAACGATTTAGATTCGTTTCGATCCTTCAAATCTCCGCGCTTTGGGCATCTCAGGTTTCAAACCTTGAGAGATTCTCTCTCCTGTGCATGTGAGCGTTAAGACTCGTGCACCTTCCTCTAATCAGACGATTCTTGATCCTTCCCTGCTCAGATCCAACATATGTGATCCGTTCTTTCCTTTGTACTCCCTCTGTTCACTGAACTCAAATTTGACGGCTCAGATCCCTCCTCACAACCAATCTAATGGCTATGGTCTCTCTTCTTACTGAGCTTTAGACTTCTCTTGACTTGGAAGAATTAGTCCATGTCCAAAGATCTCTACCTTTGAACTTCCTCCTGCGAACCCGATTCTTGGTTTCGCTTCGCTCTTGCAAGCATTATATCTTCTAAGCTTATGGACTCAGAACAAGTCTGAATCCTATGCACTTTTTGCGTTACTCCTCTTGAGCTTGATCTCTTCGAAGATTTCGATCTCCCATGCACACCTTTCATTCTCAAGATTTCTTCAAACTCATAATCCGAAGGATTTATTGAACAAGAAATACTTCTTTCCCTCTTGGTGTTCTTCTGCTTGATGCACTCCTTGCATAGATTTTCCTCACAGAGTATTCAATAACTCTGTAGCTCAATGCCCACCTGACAGATATCTACAGAGTCGTCAATAACTATGGTTCTCTCTGAACTTGATACAAAGTTCTTCCTATGCACTCCTTGCACTTCCGCTGATGAAGGTCCAATGGTATCCCTCCTGATATTTCCCTTGAGGTTAAACCTCTATCAACGCACTCTTTACAGACTATGTGCACACCTTGCACTCAGAAACTAAAAGACGAGAAACAATTGAAACTCATGCAATACTTCACCAATTACGCATTCAAAACCATGAAAATGCATAAAAATGTATAAAGCATACATACACATAAACACACGATATGCAGGAAAAACTTATTTTCTGTTATCTCTGTGTGTCTATATAGATGATTACAAAAACTGGACTGTAACAAAGCCCCTGTTCTCTCAAGCTCTCTCTCAAAACTTCTAAGACTTCCTAAGGCCTCTCTACCTAGACCTCTCTCTCTCCCAAGTCTCCTAATTACAAAGTGAGGGCTCTACGAGCTTATCCTCACCACCACCTTAGTGCCATCACTGTCTTAGTTACAACACCATACTTCTATGACTACATTCCATAAATGAATGTCTAGAACTGACTACGATATGGACCTGCTATAGGTAACCATTTAAGGCAAACCCAACCACTACCTGTAAAAATCATGGCCTGTCATTTATCAGCCTTACAACACACAAAAATCCGTATAGGATTATATTCAAAATTTAAAAATGGGAGGGTCGGTGCCTCTCCCTTTCTCCATTGCACGTCTGCGTGTCAGCATGCTGGCACATTTTCTGAGGTGGAGCGATTCTCCTGCATCATACTCCACTACTAGGAAAAACATGAGCTCCAACTCATGAGCTTCTCTTTTCCAGTGTTGAAATCCTCCTAGATCCCAAACTCTTTTATGGAGTTTTCCTCTTGCTCCTCTCCAGCTATGTCACTGCTGCTGCTTCTTCTTCTCCATCGCTGTTGCTATGGTAGGCTCTCCTCTGCTCAACTTCGCTTTGCTGATTGCTTCTGCTAACCTCAACATCAAATTTCTGATCTCCTCTATCATCTTGTCCAACTACTCAGTGGCTAGCTCTTATTATGCAGTCTTCTCGACTGCAACTCTTCTTTATTAGTGGGTAGATCAACTTGATCCCCCTTGCAAATTTCCCCATATCTTGTGGCCTTATCTTTCCACCCTGCTAGAAATTTCAGTTCTGCAGTCCCATCGCTGAGTTGTTGCTAAGTTTCTCCTTCTGACAACTTTGCTTCTGTTAGTTCCCATGTTGGTATATCTCCAGCTCCCTCCAACCGTTCCTCGAGCTGGTATGCTTCTCCATATGTTTCCAACTTCACTTGTCGGATGTGAAATATTTTCCCCATTACCCTTCTCTCTAGGGATTCCAAATCTGCATACATATTACCAAGGTCTATGCTGTCTGCTTCTCTTTCTGCTGCAGGTTCCAGTGCTGCAATCATCTCTATTTCAGCTTCCTGGCTGAAAATTTTGAGCCATCCTTTTGAATGCTCTTCTCTTTCTGTTGTGGTAGACATCAGTGGTTTCTCCATTTATTCCTCTTCGACAATTTTTGCTATATGTATTTCTTCTTCTGTTTCACTTTCATCATGTGCATTGGCCTCTTCTTGGCTGTTTGACATCGATATCTTGATTCCTCCAATAATCCGAATGCTCCTTTGATTCTCTTCTTGGATGGTGAAAGTTTTTAACTTGTCATCATATTCATTCACGTGGTCTGCAAATCCAGATGAATCTCCACCTATTAGCGCTCCTTGTTGACATGAACTCACTTCTAAGCTCTCAATACTTTCAGACAATCTCATTTGTTTCCCCCTACCCACCTGGCAATTTGGGAATTTTCTGCTACCCCACTGGTAGTCTATGAGATCAACTGATCCCATCTCATTGCCCACTTGGAAATTTGAACTTTCATCACTGCTCCTCTGGTAGTATATGAGACCTCCACATGGTCTCTTTCCATTTCCCACCTGGAAACTTGAAAGTCCATTTCCGCCCACCTGGCAGTTTATGAGATCTTCATCTGATTTCTTCTCCTCCTCATCACTGAGATTTATCCCAGTCTCTGGTTCACAGATGTGAATCAGTTCCTCCTCTGGTTCACTAAGGTTTTCAGTATGCCTCATCCACCTTCTCATCAGCCTTCATTGTCCTTTGGCCAACAATCTCTTAAATAGCCACTTCACCTTCTTCTTCATGGGCCATTCATACACCCAGTGTGCTTTAGCATTTCACTGCATTTTTAATGTCAACTTCTCCATCCTTGATCTTATTTCAATGAGCTCCAGATCCACCTCTGGATTGCATTTCTACTTGCGGCCTTCTCTTTGACCACGTCCATGGCCTTCAGTATCCATTTCTACCTTCTACCTTCCCTCCTGGAAAGTCTATGGATCACTCTACATCTACGAGCATCTCTATCTTCTCTCATAACTCACCTTTCTGTTTAAGTTTTTGTTGCTGCATCCATGCAACAAACTTCTCATAGAGCATCAATACTCTACTTCCTTCACCTGCTATCTACATGCAAAATCCTGTTTGTGATACCACCTGATGTTATCAGGTCATCTCCTTTCACCGTCTCCCTTGTCTGCTATTTGTAAAAAAAATAATGGCTCTTCTGATACCACTTGATGTCATCTAATTACCTCCTTTGCCTACAAAAATCAATTATGCGCTCTGATACCACATGATGGTGTGTATCAGAGTATATCCTTTCTCTACCCTCCCCTACAGAAATAAACAATCTGTGCTCTGATACCACCTAATGGTATGTATCAGAGTATTTTCTTTATCTACTCTTTGCTACATAAGTTAAAAATCTGAGCTCTGATACCACTTGATGCAGACCCCCTTCCCTCTCGGGGCTGTGTGACCTCCCGGTCTTTGGATCATTCCAATTTTTGAGTTAGATCGACTCTTCGGACTCCTGATCGAGCCCAGATCATTTATACACAGGCCCCTTTCCTTCATTTGGCGTAGGTCCTGTGACACTCGCACCCTCTGTCTGCATGTTCTAGTGCTCTTCAGTTCATGGGCACTATCTCCTTTTCACTAGCCCCTTCTTCATATGTCCCTGCAATGTGCCCTTGTGCTAATGTGTGATTGTGGGCGGGGGAAAGAGTGGTTTCCAACCAACCCACTTTTCGCCCCGCAATCCCTCTCGAGATGACACGTACCCCGTCACTAAAACATTGGTTGAAATTGCGACCTGCTCAAGGAATATTATCGTTCGAGCATGTCCTGACCCTGTAATCCCTTCTGTCCGTCAATCTCTGCTCCTTTGGCTCTGACTGTGATCAATGACTACTATCAATCTCCATTCTGCCCTTCTTTCCTCTTTCCACGTGCCTCCCCAGACCTCCACAATCTGTCGACATGTAACTCCCCTCTCGATCACGACTCTTGTTGAATCTGCATTTCCGGCCTTCAGGAGTTTCAACTCTTAACTCCACTCTCCTCTATATGGCAAGCTCCCAGAGTGGAAGATTCACTTCCATTTGTCTCCTTGGATCTACGACTAGGATCTCCCTCGTGAGTCCAGCCTTCGAGAATCTCAATTCTCGACCTCCACAAGCTCCATTTGCTAAGCTCCTTCTTCACATGTGAACTTGGACGATGTCCTCACATGACCACATGAATTCCTGCTAAATCTCATGCACATCCAATCCTCGAATTATTGTGGGACTGTCGATCTCCCGATCTTGATGGTATCCTTGATTGACGCTTCAGATCTGTCCTCCCCAACTCTACAGACCATATCTCTTCGTGATTCCGGACTTCAGGATTTTGAAGTCTCAAACCCTTGCTACCTCTGTCTGGAAATCTTCCAGAATGAAAGATCTTATGAAACTTGTCCCTTTAAATGTTTATACAGGATCTCCTCTGCTAATTCGGCCTTCAGGACTTTCAAATCTCAAATCCTCACCACTATTGATTGAATATCTTCCAGAGTGGAATATCTGCTGATACATATCCCCCTAGATCAACAGTGGTGTTCCCTCTTCGAGACTTTGGCCTCCTCAACCAGATCAACAACCCTTTGACTCCCTTTTCGATTAATGATCAACATCTTCTCCAGGCCCTCGGACCCTTCCTCCTCCACTTTCTTCCGGAGTTCTAGATCTGGGGCCGCATGTCCTCCTTCACATCGACGACTCTCATCGCTTCAGATTTCTGGGCTTCGAAAATATCAAATTTCAAAATCCTACCTTCCTGTGGCTTTTATCCTGAGTTGATAATCTATTGACGCGTGTCCTCTTCAGATCAATGGCCGCAATCCCCTCGCGTCTCCGAGCTTCGGCTCTTTCAACACTTCAACCTTCGCCTTCCCTTAGATCTTCCGACCCGTTGACATGTATTCCCTCTGGATCCAATGGTCTAGATTTGTTCCGGCCCTTCGACTCTCTGCGCTTCGGGAATATCAGGTTTCAAACCTTGAGATATTCTCTCTCTTTTGCATGCGAGCGTTAAGACACGTGCACCTTCCTCTGATCAGACGACTGTTCATCCTTCCCTACTCAGATCCAATGGATGGGATACGTTCTTTCCATTGTGCTCCCTCTGTCCCTTGAACTCAAATCTGACGGCTCAGATTCCTCCTCACAACCAATCTGATGGCTGTGGTCGCTCTTCTTCCTGAGCTTTTGACTTCTCTTGACTTGGAAGACTTAGTCCACGTCCAAATATCTCGGCCTTTAAGCTTCCTCCTACGAACCCGATTCTTGGTCTTGCTTCTCTCTTGCAGGTGTTATCTCTTCTAAGCTTATGGAATCAGAACAAGTCCGACTCCTACACATTTTTTGCGTTACTCCTCCTAAGCTTGATCTCTTCAAATATTTCGATCTCCCACGCACACCTTGTGTTGTCAGGATTTCGTCAAACTTAGAATCCGAAGGATTTCTTGAACAAGAAATACTTCTCGCCCTCTTGGCGTTCTTCTGCTCGATGCACTCCTTGCAAAGATTTTCCTCACATAGTATTCAATAACTCTGTCTCTCTCGAACTTGACACAGATTTCTTCCTGTGCATACTTGCACCGGCTCAATGCCCACTTGGCAGAGCTCTACAGAGTCCTCAGTAACTCTGGTTCTCTTTGAACTCGATAAAAAGTTCTTGTTGTGCACTCCTTGCACTTCCGCTGATGAAGGTCCAACAGTATCCCTCCTGTTATTTCCCTTGAGGTTAAACCTTTGTCAACGCATTCTGTGCGGACTATGTGCACACCTTGCACTCGGAAACTCAAAGACAAGAAACAATTGAAACTCATAAAATACTTCACCAGTTACGCATTCAAAACCATGAAAATGCATAAAAACGTATAAATCATACATACACATAAACACACGATATGCAGGAAAAACTGCTTTTCTATTATCTCCGTGTGTCTATACAGATGATTACAAAAACTGGACTATAACAAAGCCCCAGTTCTCTCAAGATCTCTCTCAGAAATTCTAAGACTTCCTAAGGCCTCTCTACCTAGACCTCTCTCTCCCCCAAGTCTCCTAATTACAAAGCGAGGGCTCTACGAGCTTATCCTCACCACCACCTTAGTGACATCACCATCTCAATTACGACACCATACTTCTATGACTACATTCCATAAATGAATGTCTAGACATGAATACGATATAGACTTGCTACAAGCAACCATTTAAGGCAAACCCAATCACTACCTGTACAAAGGCATGGCCTGGTATTTATTAGACTTACAACACGCAAAAATCCGTATAGGATTATATTCAAAATTTAAAAATGGGAGGGTCGGTGCCTCTCCCTTTCTCCATTGCGTGTTTGCATGTCGGCATGTTGGCACATTTTCCGAGGTGGAGTGATTATCCTGCATCAAAATCCCATCGATTAAATTGGTTGGATTGCAAGATCTGGAGAACCATTCCTCTATTAAACGTTGTAGAGTCTAATTGGGCCTTGATGGGGTGTTTGGTTCATGCTGTTGAACTAAATGGATTTAGGACCCATCAATAGGCTCCACCATGCTTCAACCCCTTGAATAGGGGGGCTTTCACCCCCCTTGTGACCCCCCTTCTCTTATAACGTCAATTTCCACCATTGAAGCAATGATGCTATTTTTGGCCTAGTCTCTATCCTACTTACATACAACTCTTCCCCATACGTCATTATGACTCTTTAAAAAACATCTTTTTGGAAGTTGTACGTGCCCTATTAGTTATGCATAAAATGTATGCACGAGCTACTCAAGGGACAATTGTGTACATGTCAATAAATTCCTATATATATAGGAATTTATTGGCCTAGTCTATATCCTACTTACATACAACTCTTCCCCATACATCCTTATGACTCTTTAAAAAACATCTTTTTGGAAGTTGTACACCCCCTATTAGTTATGCATAAAATGTATGCGCGGGCTACTCAAGGGATAGTTGTGTACATGTCAATAAATTCATATATATATATATATATATATATATATATATATATATATATATATATATATTCCTAAGAAAATTTTGAATTACGAGTTTGGTTAGTTTCCTAACTCCTTTTACCTATACTCAACCATCTCTAAGCAAATAGAAATCACATAAATAAGGCATTTGGTCCAAGGAGAAAGGTAATGACAATAATTGATTCTTTGCAGATCATAGAAAGAATCCATTTGGCTATCCCCTCCAAGTATATAAGCCCATATACATCCATGTTGCTATTGGTTATTGACATGGAAACTCTTGTTTTCAATCCCTTTCTGATCACCAACCAATCTGACCAAGAGTCTCCCTTATATTCTCTTTGGGTCTGCGGTGAATCTGGAGTCAAAATCAACCTTTATAGAAAGATCTTGGGTGGAGGGATCTAGGATCTCTTTCGACAGGGAAACGTTGTGCAGGACATGTATAAATCTTTAACTACCTAACTACAAAATAAATATAGAAACACATTCCTTTGAAATATATTGTTTTTGCAATATTTTCATATATGTTTCATAGAATATTAATTTCTTTTCAATCATTTCGACACTTTTCATTAGACTAACATGTAGTTATTATC
>JZKD02S1420423.1:777330-788932 GCA_000966675.3 Picea glauca | reverse complement strand
TTGAATCTCTTCCCCATCATAAAGATTTTCAAATGGTGTTAATCTGTCTTCATTTGATTTTTCATCCATTGCTTGGTTCAAATTGCTTGGTACATGAGCCCCAAATAGAATTAGTGTGGCCTTATATGTTAAATTTAGACTCTAGAACATGGCCTAGGCCACAATAACCATTATTGCTATAAAAAATGTTTAAATTGACACTATATATCGCTTATAGGCTAAATTATCTCTAAGAGGGACCTATGGAATGACATAGGGTCATGTGCATGGCCCATAATCCATAAAGGAGAATGTTATGGCTTAAGACTATGTCTTTTGGCCTTGGTAAACTATTATAGTGCAAAACTCAAAATGGAAACCATATCCCACTTGTAGGACAAATATTCCCTATGGAAGTTTTATGTGGTGGTATAGAATCCCCACATAGCCCATTACCTATAAAGGAAAATATTAGCACCTAATATCCTACATTCCATGCATAGAACATGAAATGTACCTAAAGAACCATCATTGGTGCACCAATCCTTGAAATGGTGACCAATGTCACTCATAGGTTAAATGGTGTGTAGGTTAAAGTGTCTCTATCTAGGGCATGTGTGGTGGTCTAAGACATCACATATGATCCATCAGTCCCTCAGACATTTTTTATGGCCTTAGACCATGGGATCCATCCTTGGTGATACAAATATTGAAATGGACATTATATTATACTTTCATGCCAAATATTTCCTATGAAACCCCTCCTTGATGCCCTAGATATTTTCACATAAGCAATGAGCCCCAATGATAGTGTTACAATATAGGGTTGTGTGCATTGATTGTAAGCTATATAGGAAAATTTTATGTCCTGAGAATTTTTATTTTGACCTTCGACCATGGCATGGCCTACGATAATCTTCCATCATGATGAAGATTCCCTTTGTAGGGCCTATGTGGTGGCATGGGGCCCCACACATGACCCATAATCCCTAGGAATGGTTTTTATGGCCTAATACATGACTTTTGGCATGGAACCATTGTTTGTAGATGACAATGCATCCCCGACGTATTAAACCAAAAAATGACTACCATATCCTACTCATGGGGAAAAGATTCCTTATGGAGGGCCTATATGGTGGTTCAAGGTGTAAGTTTTAAACCTTTCACATTAATATAATGCACACATATATTTTTAAAACAATGGAAATTACACATATACATAAAGATTTATCTTGGAAACCAACATCTTGTTTAGATTCACACCTATAGTTCTTGTTCATCATCCAATTTCAATGTTTACAATACTCTCTCTCTCTCTCTCTCTCTCTCTCTCTCTATATATATATATATATATATATATATATATATATATATTAGACTACAACCCTAATTCTTTAACCGGAATTAGAAAACCGTGGGCTAAAATACCATGCACCATTAAACCACCAAAGATGAAAATCTTGTGCTGAAAACTGCTAAAAATGAACGCAAAAACCAACCAATTTTTTTTTATCGAGGGATCTGTTGAGCACTCAACACACCCTAAAAAATGTCAATGTCAATGTTTTTTTTTTGGGTACCACTTGATCTTTTTCTCTGTCTAAATTCGACTTCAGTATGAAAATGTTGCCTTTGCTTATCATTTTGTTTCTCATTTAAAGTCTCTCAAAGTTTGCTTGAACATGTGAAAAACCATAACTTGAAAGACTAGCATTTAATTAAATAATTGTCAGCCAAAATTTTTCTCCCTATGCGCTCAAAGATTTAGCGTCGGAAAGAATTAAAGATGAAAGAAAATCACTCAAGAAAACTGCAGTCGCCGAGCGCCAATCCTCATCAACGTCGGCTGATGGAAGTTGTTCTTTCACGACAAACATCATGCAAGGATATCACCGACAACCGATTCCCTTTGGCGTCGGAAAAAGACTAAAAGAGTAAGTGTTGAGCGAAGAAAGAAATGATATCGCCGATCGCCGACTTCCGAAACATTTTTCGATATCGGAGGTTTTTGAGAACGATAAATCACAAGGAAACTACCCGATAGGTTTATTTCTGAAGGCCGATCCTCGATAATTTTTTGACATCGCCAGTCCCAAGTTTATCTTATAGCGCTCAACATGAACAAATTCCCGAGTGCAACCATTACCTGCTAGCTAAGTTCGCGGTCTTCAGTACCTTGTATCCCGAGTCATTGGCGCCATGTCAGTGTCTACGATGAAATCGATCGGTGTCGAAGGTTTTTCACGAAAGGGTATCAATGAAAATACAAAGAAACTTGGAGCAATACTAAGCATAAAATCGAGGCCAACAAATTACAAGAAAATTTGGACAAAGGACACAGTAGATAAACACGTAAAGATAAGAAACGATGGATTCAACCGCTACAACCAGAATCCTTTTGTCAAAGTGTCGAGACTTTATATATTAGATTTCCATCGAGCTCAGGTTACATACAATAGACACTGTCTACTCCTTTGGTCAACCAACCTAGTTACAATAAGAACATGAATATTTTCACAAAAAATGAAACTAGCAAAATTTTGTGTCACATATGAGAATTCAAAAGAGAATTCGCCAATCATGCCTCTTCTACGCGCGGAATTTCTCCCCGGCTTCTTTGTGCTCCTTGAGGTGTTTTCATATTTTTTTTTCCAACACCCTTTGCACTTCGCACAACTGGACGATCATATCTTACGCTTCCCGAAGTTGCCTCTTCAACCAGGTTACGTTCCCTTCATGACCTTGTTGTGTTGACACCTCAAGGGTCTTTGCCGCCAACTACTATCGTAATTCTCTATTTTCCTACTAGAGTTCAGAAATGGCGAGTTGGGCCTGCTCCAACTACTGATTAGGCTCTTGAATGTTAGAACCCGAGGCATCCTTCCTCGTTCTGTCCCCGCTTCCCTGACTTGCATTTTCAATAGGCTCTAGCCAGATAACGCACATTAGTAACTCCTCAGAGACTGATCTTGCGCTCGAATCAATCAAGATTTGGTTTTCTTCAACTTCCTTATTCTTCTCGGGCCTTCCTCTCCTTCGTGGTATCTGATGTTGAGGCGCCATGGCTTCCAACCTGTATCCTTCCGACGTAACTTCTTCCACTTCGGCCTCTGCACAGGGTAATACCATCATTTCTGCTCGAAGGTAGGAATCTCCCCTTGAAGTCTTGGAAACACCCGCTATCAATAAGAACAAATCCCAGGCATTTTGGGGCTCAATCCTGGTGATTCGGCTGCCTTGCAGGCCCCATCTTACGTTTTGAGGAGTTCCCATGGTGCGACAGTATATCTTCTCTGTGCGTGGGTGACTTGACAAGGACCCGAAGCGAAGAATTTGATTAAACTAGACTCACGAGATGAATTACCAACAATGCATAAGATCAGATGGTAAGTAGAACACATGCATAACATCTAGATTTTATAACAGAGCGAGCATTGAGTCGAAACGTGCCAGGGAACACTGAATTCCTGGCGACAGGATGTTTAAAGAATTTATGTGTTACATCCACGCGACGGGTATGATCTGGGGTGTGTGAGATGCAACCGATAAGAGTTGTAGGGGGTGTGTGGTATGATCACATCGATTTGTTTTTAATTCCCCAACCTCCATGATGAGATGATGATGGTTGATGCACTTGCTGATGCGATTTCTGTTTGAGCAACTTGCCTTGACCTGAGGTGATTAATGACTTCCCTTATGACAGGATCCGACCTTTTGGAACATACTCGTACTTTCAACACATGTTTGGATCTGACATCCTTTCCCGACCCCAAAGGCCAACCGACCACTGGTGTGACTTCGACTCTCATGTTTTTACGTACCTGATCTTTCATGTTATGGCGCGTGGATGTAACCCACCCTAACTAGAGAAAAAAATGACGACGCTAACATAAACGAAGCAGGAAATTCGAAGGATTGCAGAGATCACGTAAGTATCAAACAACCAGGTTTAGTAAGATTTACAGGTATGCAGTAGTTTGAATTCTTCACACTTACGTTTATACATATATTTTGCCAAGTATTGTTCTATACGTAATCTTTAAATGATTTTGATTTCAATTGCAGGAAAGATGCCTCCGACTATTGAGCAAAATTGGCTTAGTAACTTCACCGAGAAATCCGAGAGAAACATTTGATTAGGATCAATCGGGTGATGAAAGAGATTGAACTTCCCGAGTTCATAACACCCGACGAATTTTTCAACTTGTGCGACATAGTCGAATCGCACGTCGAGCAAGATTCCTCATGGGCCGAAAGACTAGTGAAGGTGATCAACACAACAACATGAGAGGTGCAACAATTTATGGAACACCCGATCATAGATCGGGCTATGCTATAACCGTTAAGTACTAGTTTGGTGAAGTATTGGGTGCATGCGGTGGAAATAGGAGAAATTTATGCAGCTCCAATGGAACAACACATGTTCCCATATTCTAACACCTGCGAGGAGTTGTTCATTAGTTGGTCAGAGTATGAGAAAAGTCACCATTTCAAAGTAATATCTTTAGATGACTGTTGGAAAACTGTTAGGAGAGAACGCCACGTGGCGAATTCTATTTTGTTTAACTGCACTTTAGCCGTTATTTTTAGTTAATTATATGTTATAAATAAGAGCGTTGACCGATTAGTTAAGGGTCGATGATTGTTGCAAGAAACTCTCTTTTATGGTTTGTTAAGAATTATTTTGAAGCTGCCTTTAATTGAGAAGTCCTTCTGGACCAGAGACAAGTTATATTTTCATCAAATGCATGTATGATTGGACATGGAGAAGAACTATTTCCTATCTCGTCTCATGAATGGATGCTATAATGAGTAAGAGCTATTAAATCTATTGTTAAGTTATCTAATGCAATGCTTTACAGTTCTTTTCTTTAATGATGAATATGAATCGTCGTGTTATTATGTGATGGATGATTCGAGTAGGTGAATTATTTTTCTTGCCATTATCTTATCGCATATGTGTTTTCTTTCTAATAATTAGTATCTCAGACAGTAATTGGATGCTCACATGGTTAACGTATTAGTACTAGGCATGTGGTATAAAATTGTCGTCTGCCTGCTTGAGTAGCGGGTTATCCCAGGCTTAGCCTCTTCTCCAGTAGTTAAACTTAATCATGTTTGTTGCAAAGTTGGTTTATAATGACTTACATATTATACCGGTCCCACCTAAGAGAAAATACAAAAAGGAGAAAGTTCGAACTAAAGGAGACGCCTTTGCAAGAAAACGTAAAGCCCATCGATTAAATTGGCTAGATCGCAAGATCTGGAGAACCATTCCACTATTAAACACTGCAGATTCTAATTCGCCCTCGGTGACGTGTTTGGTTCCTGCTATTGAACTAAAGGGATTTAGGACTCATCAACAAAATTGGTGTTGGAAGGAGGGCTGAAGAATGAATGATTGAAAACCTATTTCATATAATACTTCAGACAACATGTAGATTCAAAACAACCCACATGCATGGCTAATCATTCCCAAGACAACCCACACACGCTGAGTACTCCTGAAACAAGTAAATCACCCTAGCCTGAGGAGGAATGCTTGTTCCCTGACATACCTTACGCTCTCCCTCATGATGAATTAAATCAATTCAGAAGAATCACAAGAGCATACGCTCAACAGATCAATGCGTTGTCTTTAGCTCCGATACTTCCTTGAAGACAAAAAATAAGTAGACCAGTGGTCAATAATCCCGACGAGGTTTTTGTGCACACAGTAGAAGACCTAATAGATTTCGCAATCACCGAAATCAAACATCCTCTTAATATGATCCCTGAAACACTAGCCGACAACGTCTCTGAACCAAACGATTTTTCAGAAGAAGAGGACTTTAACTCAGAATTTGAAGATATGGAAGACAACAACGACCATAAAGAAGAAAGGGGAAACCCACCACAGAATAATCAACCCTGGTTTTTCAGAGACGCTTTGGCTCTCCCGAGACCAGTCCATAACCTTCCCTAACATCCAGAGAAGTTACTTCCTAAGTTTGATCCCGAGACCTCAGGATTGTCTGAAGATCATATCAAGAAATTTATACTGGCAATCAGACTTATGAATGTCCAACATGAAGACATAGTTTGTAGGATGTTCCCATACACATTTGAGAACTCAGCCTCCACATGGTATTTTAACCTACTTGTGGGATCCATATAAACTAGTTGGACAAAGTTTCAAAAGGACTTTTTAGATAAATTTTCCAAAGAAACCACTACATGAGCTTTGATGGATGAATTGTTTGCAACCACCATGAGTTCAAAAGAGAAGGTTAAAGATTTCAATCAAATATTCACAACTATCTTGAACAAATTCCAACCCGAAGCTAAACCAACTCAGGAGTTGCAAATTGAAGTATATGCTAATGCGCTCCCAACTTCTATTTCCATGTTTTCGAAGAGGTCTTCCAAACAAACCTTAGCTAAGAATTTTGAAGAATCCAAAACGATAGAATTCTAGATGAAAGGGTGTAAAGAAGGCCGGGTCTCTTTAGTTAAGAAAGAAGTTCAACCTCCTCCTAGGAGAGGAATCCTTTTGACTAGACCGTCAGGGAAACAAGCAGAACAAACTCCTGACAAGGGTAATGGAGACATAGAATATCTAAAACGCATGGTTAATAAATTATTGAATGAGATCATAGACATGAAAATAAGTGCAGGGGAGGGAAACCAAGGACAAAGGCCCTATAAGCCTTTCTTTAAAAGAAACCCGTCGTTAATGAAATTGAACCTCCCCTAACTAACCAAAATATCGATTTAGAAAATGTAGCGTCTGATTCTTTCTGTACTTTTCACCAATAAAATCACTCTGAAAGAGACTTCCCTCAATGGGTGGATGCCATGAATTTAATGGCCAATCGCTTCCTAGACGAAGTCTCCCTGATCGAACAACCAAGCGGTTTGGTTATGAATGTTGTTGATCAAGAAGAGATTGATCCACTGGAAGATACAACCATGCTGATATGGGATCCTGACCTAATGATGCCTTCCGACGACTTATTTGAGTCTCAAGAAACACCTGCAGAGGTCTCGATTGTACAAACACGCAGTAAGGGTCCACATGTCTCAAAATATCCTACTACTAGCCAGACATCCGGAGGAAGGTCAAACCCTGATCAGTCGAAAGAACCTTTTTCTCAACGTAAGAACCCTATAAGTATCCATACCCGAGAATCGCCCAAACTGGAGTACAGCGTAGTTGAAGATTTGAAGAAGTTGAAGGCTAATATATCAGTTATGGAGATATGTATAATCCCTCAGCAAAAATACTTCCTTCTACAAGCTTTGAAATCAGTGGAAAACCCTACGACAAGCAATGAACAACAAAGAAATCTAACTTCCATAGATCTAGTAAATAAACCAACTATGAATACCTTCTCGGAAGATAAGAAGGGAAAACCCTCTATCCCACCGTTGCTTTTAATGTTTGAAGTTTTCAACAGGAACCTCCATAATTGTTTCATCGATTCAGGAGCATCTTCCAATGTTATGCCATTGTCTATTTGCAAGAAATTAAATGTTGTTCCTCTCAAAAGCGATAAACATGTAATACAAATAGACATAAGCTAGGTGAAGGTCATGGGAGAACTTAAAGATGTAATGATCAGAATAACCACACATCTTAAGTTTGTGCAAGTGATTGACATCATTGTAGTAGATATCCTAGAATCTTATGGATTGTTATTAAGTCGAGTTTGGTCTGAGATGTTAAACGAATACTTTAGAACAGACTAGGCACACCTTTGGCTATCATTGAAGGGATACAAGAATATGATCAGAATTGATAGGGAAATATATTTGAAACATACTGTCACTGACCTAGAAACCTTGATCAAACCCTCATCGATTGATTTTCCTGTGTTAGGCAATTATTCCTGTGATTCCTACTTCCAAAACTTCTCCCCTCTCTCGTCTGATGTCCCTCTTACTCAAAATTATGAAATGTTTTTTTAAGAGAAATCGCCGATACCGACAGAGGAAACCCTCTTCTGTCAAAATCTTGTGTTAGAAATCACCGGACAAAAGATAAGAGAGCAAGAGAGTAATAATAAGGAAGAAACGATTAACTTTTGATCAAAAATTTGGACCATATACTTTGATGGATCTAAATCACATGAAGGATCTAGGGCAGGGTGCATCCTCATTGATCCAAAAGGTAAATGCTATTTCTTTTCCTGTAGACTTGAGTTCTAGTTCACAAACAACACTGCCGAGTATGAGGCTCTACTCCAAGGGCTAAAGAAATCCATAGACTAAAACACCAAAGAATTGAAGGTTTTCAGAGACTCAGAGATTATCGTTAGACAAGTAAAGGATACTATACATTGCAATTCCCCACACCTAAATAATTATCAACATGAAGTGCATAGGTTAATAGAGCATTTTGAAGCTTTCAATATTACAACGATCCCCAGAGCAAAGAATATCCTTGTTGATTCCCTAGCCATGGCTGCTTCAAGGATGTCACCTTTAGAAGATTACGAAGCCTCCCTGTTCATTGTGGAGCTACTCTACAAGCCATCGGTGCCTAACAACATTTCTAATTGGAAAGTCTTTGAAGGAGATGAAAAGATCATAAAATTTTTGACTAATCAAGATAATTTCAAAGACGTAGCTATTGATGATGAAGTATTCTAGGAACAATCAACAAAAAATAATCCCTAGACAGGTCAACCAACTGACAAATCAAAGTCTCACATGATCCCGAAGGGGATAGATAACTTATAAAATCTTTTTGACCTAAAAAAATGATTTAAGGGGCCCAAAAATGCGAAGACCAGTACTTCCTATCCCATGCATGAAACTATAAATCTTGGAACCCCTGAAAACCCCAAAAATATAAATCTTGGCAAGACTATATCTAAAGAGGAAAGGAAAACTTATCTCAAACTATTCAAACAATATCAAGATGTTTTTGCTTCGTCCTATTGAGATCTGAAAACTCATGATACCCGTATCATTCAACACTCTATACCATTAAAACCTGAAGTGAAACCCTTCCAACAGAAGCTCCAGAAGTATCATCCATCCCTGGAACCTCTCATGTGTTAGGAGTTGAAGAAACTTTTATATGCTAAAATTATCTTCCAGGTAAGACATTCTGCATGGGTAGAAAAATTGGTTCCGGTGAGGAAAAAGTATGGAGAAATCTGCTTATGCGTAGATTTTAGGAACCTCAACAGATCTTCAGAAAAGGACAACTACCCAATACCACCAATGGAGAAACTCTTGTAGAACGTGTCCGGGTCTCATATTTTCTCTCTACTGGACGGTTTATCGGGTTACAACCAAGTTTTGGTTTCAGAGAAAGACCGTTTGAAAACTACCTTCCGAACCAAGTGGGGGACTTTCACTTACAAACGTATGCCCTTTGGGTTAATCAACATAGAGGCAACCTTCCAAAGGGAAATGGATGTATATTTTCGAGGAGTGATCAACAAATGTGTGGTAGTGTATCTGGATGATGCAACTGTGTTTTCAAAGAACAAAGAGGGACACATCCAACACTTAACCCATATTTTCGAAAGGTGTAGAAAATATGGTATATCTTTAAACCCTAAGAAAACTATATTTGGTGTGGAGGAAGGAAAGCTATTAGGTCATATTATATCCCAAGATGGCATTCACATAGACCCTAAGCGAGTCAAAGCTATAACTCAAATCCCATTACCTCACAACAAAAAGACAATGCAATCCTTCTTCGGGAAAATCAATTTTGTAAGAAAATTCACGACTGATTTCGTTGAGACTGTCAGATCACTACAAAAAATGATCCACAAAGATGTTGAGTTTAAATGGGATGATGAAAGAAAGGATGCTTTTGGCAATATCAAAACTTCTATATCCCAAGCTCCCGTGTTACGAAGTCCCGATTTTAATAGAGATTTATTACTCTATACTTTCGCCTCCGACCAATTGTTAGCTGTAGTATTGACTCAGAAGGATGATGACAACAACGAGGCTCCAATGTTGTTTATGATCACTAACCTCCAAGGAGCCGAACTTAATTAAACTACTATTGATAAACATGCCTATGCGATATATAAAGCAGTAAAACACTTCAGATATTACATCCTCAAGAACCATACCAAATTAATCGTACCTCATTCTGCAGTCCGATCCTTGTTCAGTCAACAAGATATGGGGGAAAGAAGAGAGAACTGGATGGCAGTAGTCCAAAAATTTGATCTAGATATAAAACCTACCAAACTAGTTAAAGGACAAGGGTTATGCAAACTTGCGGCTGAAGCCCAGGACCAAGTAAATGAAGACTTCGGATGGGAGAATGAAATGGAATTATGGTGTGGTGAAGATTCATACATTTCCCCAGGGCCAGAGTCTTGATATGAGAATTTGAATTATCTCTTGCACCATGGGACTTACCTAGAAAATATCAATCCCAGGGAAAGGAGAGCTCTCAAGTTAAAATCCGCACAATACCACCTCATAAATTCGATAGTCTTCTGGGTTAATTATGACGGGGTACTCTTAAGATGTCTTGAACGTGAAGATGCAGACAAAGTTTTGAAGGAACTCCATGATGGCCCTGCGAGTGGAAATTTTGCAGGAAACACCACCTCTCATAAGATATTGAGAGTTGGTTATTATTGGCCCACTTTGTTTAAGGACGCTCACACTTACGCTAGAAACTGTAAGACTTATCAAATAAGCACTGGGAGAGAGAAGAGAGCGATAGTTCCACTCCAACCCATGATTTTTTCTAGGCCTTTTGAGCAATGGGGGTTAGATATCATAGGATAAGTTACACGAAGTTCTTCAGAACGACATAGTTATATACTTATGACCACCGATTATTTCATGAATTGGGCAAAGGCCATCCCTCTGACCCATGTAAATGAGAAGGTGGTAATCCATTTCATTGAACAACAACTGATCACAAGGTTTGGTGTCCCTTCTGTCCTAGTTTTTTATAATGCAACTTACTTTTCTTCCACCTTATTAAGAGAGTTTATACTAGACAAAGGAATCATAATTAGATACTCTGCAAATTACTATCCATAGAGAAACAGAGTGGCATAATCAACTAATAAGAACCTAGTGATGATATTGACGAAAACAGTTACAGATAACCAAAGGAATTGGCATAATTTACTCCACAATGCTTTATGGGCAGATAGAGTCACACCCAGGGAAGCTATAGGAAATTCCCCATACTTTCTAGTGTACAGACATAAAGCCATTCTCCTGAATGAGCTTTATCTTCCATCTCTTCAAATGGCCCAAGATTTCGGAGGACAACCTTCGTCAACCTTACAATAGAGAATAGAAACCCTGCTCATGTCGGAAGAAGAAAGAGAAAAAGCCAAGTCAACATTCATAGCCCATCGACAGATTGTTAAATATGGTTTGAAAAACATAAGGCTAAAGATAATAACTTTGAAGTAGGATACTTGGTCCTAAGATGGGACAAAGCAAATGAGCCTAAAGGAAAAAATTCTAAGTTTGAGAATCTATGGCTTGGACCTTTCTAGGTGGCTGAGAAGATTGGGGCCGACACTTATTGGTTAAAAAATCCGAGAGGGGAACCTGACGCCCTCCGAGTAAACGACCAAGCCCTAAAACAATATTTCTGTTAATAATAATAATAATAATAATAATAATAATA
>JZKD02S1420423.1:737118-752439 GCA_000966675.3 Picea glauca | reverse complement strand
TAATTGAACAAACTTGATACTTAACAATATAGTTCTTCACTATACATCGTTTTTATAAAAGCTAACCTAAGTATTATTCCACTAAGACTAGGTACTTGATAACCTATATATGTTTTTTTTTACTAAGTTTCATATTCTACTTGTTATATCTATAGTCGTTACTATTGAGGACATGACCAAACACCATGTATAAGGGTCGCACGAGGTTTGTTTGTTGGTTATAACCCCCCCATGGTTATACGTTCTCCACTCGACACTTTAACATGGTTATTACAACCCTTTAGTTGTTTCATACCATATATGAATAAATGTATTCAGATGATCCAGGTGGATATTGGTGGCCACCCACCTTTTCCAACTGGCTCAAAATAGTTTTTTGGCAATTTTGGCAATTTACTATTTTTAGTTGTTTTTAACTTATGGGGCTAGTTTTAGGGCCTAAACAATGTTTTTTCACGATTGGGAACCTCAATGATTTCCAATGGCTCTAATTGAGGCCCTTAAATGACTCTCCTCATCAATCCTTTCCAACGAGCTATCGTGCACCCTAAACAGAGATCGTATGCAAAACTTACGACCCTGAGAAGTTAATGTACTAACTTACCCCAACGGGGCCCACATGAATTTTGGTGCTTCATATCCTAGGGTTAGGTTTTTGGATGTCTAGGGTTTTAGAATTCATATTTATTTTAAAAAGGCCTTCAGAGCCTCATTGTACTCATCTTCTTGCGAATTAGCGTAGACATCACATCTCTTCTCAGAGATAAGTTGTCACCATTCTAGCAAGCTTATTTTCAGTCTGCATTTTACAGTTTTCAACATATTTCTTATTTAATAGAAGTCAAGTTTTACTATATATTTGTTATTTTTCATTGTGTCTCTATCTTAACATTATAAATCTATGGTTTCATTTCGTTCCACTCATAAATCTGGATCATCGACATACAATGTTTTGTATTGTATTTTCATGTTAAGGTAAGCTCATATATACAATGTTCTTCATTATATATCATCCAATGTATATAATGTGGCATACAGAGGATGGATATTACTTAAGGGAATTTATTATGTAGTTTTACAATGGGATTGATTCGTGTTATGGTACAGTTTCTTACATTAAAATCTTACCAACTTTTCTTCGTTAAACAAAGTGTCATACGAAGCATTTACCATGCATCGATCTTTTATGTGCCACCTGTAGGGTTTAGCATCTAGAGGATATTTTATCGCTAGATGTCGTAAGGAAGCATATATGTAGTGTTATTATGCTTATAGGTGTTAGGGTTTCTTGTCGGATCCTTAACCATGTTGACCTCTCCCAAACTTGGCTCATTTTGCACTTCACAGTTTCATTTTCTCAGCTTTACGTTCACCCTAAGAGGTTTTTCGAGAGGTATGATATTTTACTGGACCTTGCCGTATCTTTTGAGAGTTCCTGAGTTACAATGTTGAAGCTCTAATTGCCCAAAACCAATTTTCGTTCAAAGTGGAAATTATTTGCAAGAGCCAGGGCATTCATAGCTTCTCTGGCTTGCGGTTGGTTGGTTTTTAATGACTCCAAGGGTGGAGTCCCTAAATGGTAAGAGTTTTATTGAATCTTCTTAACTCATTCCAGCATCCTGTGTAACTTGTAAACTTGTGCTTCTATCTTGTTATCTTTTTAATAATTTCTGAGCAAATTTAAGATGCTAGTTTACAGTCGTGTTTAAACGTTATTCTGTTGGCTATGATTAATATGTCTCTTTATGGTTTACCTTGGTTGACCTTTGTTTATCATGTTTTATATTTACAATGTTAATGTCGTTACTGTATGTCTATATTCTGGTTAGCCAATGACCTGAAGAGTTTTTACCTGGACTTTTGAGGCATATCGACCGAATCCATAATTATGTGAACTCTATGATCCTGAATTTACCTTAATGGGATTTAATATAGGGTTTATATTTTCTTTGTTTTACATCTCTCATTTCAAGTCTATGATTAAAACATTTCGAATCATTTTACTCATCCTGAACATAGTTAGGACTTCTGTTGAAAATATTTGGACATGTGTGGTATTCGCACAGAGTATAGTAATGTTATTTTGATTATATTATGTAGGTGCACCGTGAATTGAATCCTTGTTAAAACTTATACTTGGGTATTTTAACTAATTATGGGTCTTGTTCGTTGTTGCGAGCGGTACCCATCAGTTATCCATCAATCCTCAGCATTTAGATGCAGTTCAAAGGTGACATAAGGAGATACAAAAAAACCACTCTATACATCCATGGTAAGTCCATTTACGTTTGGATATGTAATTCGAATTTTGTTTGACTAGTTAAACCTGTATAGAATTCTAACTTATTTCACTACTATTTTGTAGGTGTCAAGGAGGTTGGTACCATGGATTTTGGGAAAGTCCTCACTTGGATAAGGTATTCAGGTTCCATTACTAATTATATTCAAGGAATGATATCACAATATGTGACTGCTCTGTTTGTTCACTTTGTCGAGCTAGTCGACCAAATATTTTTGTATAATTAATTATTCTTTTAAAGCCACGTGGCTTAGGATTATTGTCAATATTTTTACTGTAATGCCCTCTTTGTCATGAAAACGACCGAAGTACAAAAGGTAAAAAAAACGACATTAGGAATTTAGCGTCATCACATAATTCATAGAATCCCATAATCAACACGACATCATAATTACAAGTATTTCTAGCGACACATCATCGAATTCAATAACGACACGAGCCAACACATTAACCTAAATGATAATGACACATGATAAACACATAACCATACGTGTTTGCGACACAATTCAACACAACAAGATCAATTGAAGCAAATAATTAATGATCAACCATATCGTTGAATAATAAAGAACTACCCGCCCAACCTATCCTGCATGGTTAGGACCTCCAGTACACATAAGCAACACTCATTTAAGGTCTCAGGGCTGACGATTGTTTTGAGGAACAAGCTGGAGATGTCTAAGTCCCATAATCAAATCCTAATATGAAAAGCGTGACTAGTCATTAACAAATTCATCATAAATTCTTAAGGCTCATTATAGTTTATTGTGATATAACAATCAATTAAGCAATTTTTCACGAGTGATAATCAATAATATTTTAAAATATTAATGCAAAGCATAACAAAAATTGCCACATAACACACATGTGATACATCCTATGACACACCCTTTTTCAAAACATACAATAAGCGTCTATAATAAGTACACACTATATGACCTTCAATCAAGCGGAGTTTCCACCACAAATCACTTACTCTAAGGAGTCTATCTAGTGAAGTGGTTAGAAGCAGGATAAAGGGTACTTCTAAGGATTTAAGTATCAAGCAAACAAGGTCACTAAAATATCAATGATAAAATCATTACTATAATCTTAGATATCAATTCAAGATTTATATCTAAAAAGGTGTTGATTATTAAGTTAAGGTATTAATGCCATTCATCATGCAATCTTAAATGTCCTTTATAGGACATGATCCTTGATCACCTTATTAACATAAGGTCCTATATAAACATTGTTATAAATAATTACATGACCATCAACTAATTAAAGGTGTTCCAAAAACAAACTCTCTTTATCAATATCTAAAGGTATCTATTACATTAATTTAAGGAATGACTTTTACAACAAGGAACATAAAGTTAAGGTCAATTTATCCCTATGAAAAATAATGTATAAACCCATTAAACAATAACAAGACAATTTACATGTACATATATAAGGATAACCATATCTGAACCATAATAAATCCCATAAGTAGGAGTTACTTTACAACTCTATTTACTTAAAATCTTATAAAAAGACACTCACATTTATTGAGAATTCAATTTTCAAGATGATCCATGTAAAATGAAGCATAGGATATGCAAATGGAGATTCCTTTAGAACAAGAATTCAAGGATGGAGTTGTTCTTCCAGCCTCTATTATCCTTCTTTACTTATTTTTTTTATAGGAAAAGTTTTGGTGGATTTCTGGTGTGTAAGTCCAGTTCTAGTCTTTTTTAGGTCTCGAGTTAGAAGGATTTATTGAATCCAATTTTTATGTTTATACTTTAATGTGTGCCTCAAGCACAATTTGGACTCCTTTGGAGAATTGAGAAGTTCTCAGTAATTATGTCAGTATTTTTTTGGATTGTTATGAAGGAAACTTCTTATAGTTTCCGCCTATTGTAGGCACGAAGATAGTAAAGTGCTAGGAGTTTGAAGTATTGTCTAGACATGATGCTACATGGTGGTGTAAATTCTGAATTTCTCTCAAAAAAATGAGTAAAACATTTTTCATGAAGGACGAGATCTGACTATTTTCCAAATTCTCATTCAAGACCAAGTACTTTTCAGCCTTCCCAAGCACACTGATTTGGGGAGTGCCCTGGGTCACCAAGACAACTACGGGCAGAAAGTCAAGGGGATAGACCATAACGATGGAAAATTTTTAGTAAGTGGGTGTGAACCTCTCAAGACACGATGGAATCATGGGTGCCTAAAGTAATGATGTGAGTTTAAGTCCTAAGCTTCCCAACTCAATCAAAATAAACCAATTAGTTCAAGCCCATCACGCCAACTTCCACAGAATAAAACTGATCTCACATGGGTAAGTCTTATATCCAAGCTATTGGAAAATACCAATATCTAATGGAATGGAAAAAAATACAAAGTAGTTGCAATCAACCCAAATCACAAGAAAACATAGTTACCGACCAATGACATAATAGTTGTACCCTAGTGTAGAAAGAGTACACAGTCGGCATCAAGGAACCCTTTTGAAGCTCTCCACAACATCTGGGAAGGGAAGGTTGCTGATGTCTACCAAACATACAAGTGGAGAAGGATAAAACTTGACACATCACAACAGCACACAGGTAGCTACCGCCTCAAGCGATCTATGAATGAAGGGTGGTTGTGCATGTTATAAAGCAATGTTGGGAATCTCTTGAAATAAAAATCAACAAATTTAGTAGTGTTGACTCTGTTGAGTGTTGCGCTTGGGCTCGTCGCTTCTTAACACTCTGAATTAATGGATCTCCCTTTTAAACTGGAATATCGGATACCCTGAAAAAAGGGATGATGATAATAGGTTGAATGGAAGGTGGCGATTGTCTCTGGCTCTCTTTTTGTTTGACAAGATGCAAGTCCAGTGCTAACACCAGCGCGTGGGAGGTCCAAGGGTGGGTTTGAGAGAATCTGTTAGAAAGAGTTGATTGTGTGGTGGCATTCTAGATATCTTCGACCATGTATATGCTCTCCTTTCAAGGTATTCCCTTCTTCTGATGTGTCTACGACATTGTTTTTGGGTAAGAGCTCGTCTTGAAGTAGGAAGTGTGAGTAATGAATTCTTTAATATTCTTTCCTCTTTCGATAAGTGGATAAGGAGCTCTACTTATCAGTGTGATATTTTAAACGATACTCTCAATAGGGATGTAAGACACCTCATTCCCCTTTTAGTGTGCTCTCTGTGTGAGAGTTCAGAATGCGAATTGCAAATGTACCAAGCTCTCTATCTTGGAACAAGAATCGGATCTGTATAAATCAAGACGCTCCTTACTTTATCATGGAGGTTTTCTTTGGGGATAAATTTAATTACCTCCTTTAGTTTCGAACAAGCAAAACAATCTCTCTTTTTAATGGTCTAGTGGTTAGCGGGTGAAGGACTCAGATTTGTTTCAAGAAAGCAGCAATAGTATTTCTTTTGTGAAGGGAAGATGTACTCGCTTCATCCTTAAAAGGAACTAACTGAGTATCCCCTTCTGGGTATTGAGCACAAGTCTTGAACACTGTTTGTATAGGAATTAATTCAACAAAATTTCTTCGCCTACATATAGTCTGAGATGTCAATCAATGGTCGTGATCAAGGAAAAATCGTAAGGGAGTAAACATAATTCAACCAACCACCATTACTCATTCGACATACTTAATTAATAATCTATATAGCAAGGAAAACTAGATATCAAATTGTATCGATAAATTGAAAGACAACGATCAAGAAATTCAATTACTCAGGTGACGATCGGATTGATAGTAATATCATAATTTGTGCATCTTAGATTACATCCCCAAACCATCAAGGAATTTCAACAATAGAATTACAATGCAATTTATGGCTTGGTCTAATAAATAATTGTGTGCAATGAAAAATCTGAATGCATTTACAATCTCAATTAAATTGTCGTAATGGATGATGAAGATGTCAAGGATGTTCTTCAGCACTAGAACTTTGTCTGGACTCCCACTTTCTAATCTCTGAGACTTCATCGGTACCTCCCACCCAACGCTAGGGGTACTCTTCTTCCCCCTTATCCTCTCGAGCCTCAAAGGGGCCACGCACGCACAGAACCTGAACTCCTATAACTCCTAGCTCGCCTCGCAAGGTAGAGCCACCACTCTCTCTCAACTTGGGTATCCCAACTCTCACAAGTAAAACCATTCAAAAATTCTGCAGCATAACCTTGCCCATAACCAGTCTCATCCCTTTCTCATCTCAACCATTTTTTTTATAGGAGTTTTCTCAATGATAACCCCCGCTTGCACATTTAATTCACTTTTTAATTAGATAATTTTAGAATTACTTCCCCCATACACTTGTCACCCTATCCCTTAGTTCCACAAGTAAATCCACAATTTATTTTAATAAATGTCAATTTCCCTCACCCATCCTAAAAACACTGCTAAAATCACTCCTAGTTGTCTCTTTATTCCATTTGTTTCCAATTAATGACTGATGCCTTACTAATTCTAAGTTGAGTTAAAATAAGAACCCTCTCCTAGTTACTAGCGTTAACTAGACTCTATATTCCTTTCTATGTTTGCACAATTCTTTCATGCTTTATTCCTTTCTTATATTAAATTTCATTTTGGCATTTTCTTGCACTTATGAGTATAATCTTAATTCTTTAGACTTATTTCCTTTATCTTAATTTCTCAATCGGATTTACCTCCTTCCTAAATTAATTGAGTCAATAATTATGGTTTAGCCTCTTTACAAGAACTTAGATTTAGGCTTAAAATCTAGAATAGGTTTAGATTTTGATTGGGGTTACAACTAATAAATTCATTCTTTAATTAATTAATTAATTAATTTGGCAATGCTCAAGTTTTTACAAGGTTTAATATTCACTCAAAGTTTTCTAGGCCACCTAGATTCATTGACTCAAGTTTAATTCCACGATATGCCCTTCAAGATGCACTCTGTGCTCCAAGGGTGCCACTCACCTTTGATTTAAATTTTTAATAACATGACATGCCCTTCAAGACGCACTGTGTGCTCCAAGGGTGCCACTCGCCTTTGACTGGTTTTGGTAGTTTTCCAACCCTTGGAGTCAACATTCCATTCAGGTGACCTTGTGAGACACTAAGGGATTCTAAGGAATATAGACCTTGCCTTATTGCATGCCCCTTAGAAATATTCGTGAGTGACTGTCTCAGTTTTCCCTCACGACATCATGGATCTCTCAAACTAGGTAATCGTTAACCTACAATTCGAGCCATGGAGGGAGCGCTAGTAGGTTGTGCCAGGGATGTTGCCACACCTCTCCCTCAATATTTGGTCTATGTGCATGGCCCCTTTACTCCTTATGTGAGTCAGATCAACAAACAATCATCAACCTGCATTCATCAACGAAACAATGTCAATGATCCACGTACAACATCATAATATATAATTGATCATATATCACATATGCATAGAATGAAACACTCAAGCCAATACAATCCACTCCCTGACTCAATCTGGAGTCCAAGGAGGCCCATTGATGCCCTCGACATCCACAAGCCGTCAAGTTTCTTACACACTCAGGGAAACTCGTCAATAACATATGTACATACACAATAAAAAAATAACATAAAATCATAATCCATCAACATCATCATAAAAATCCATCAGCGAAACCACAACCATGTACTATAACCAGATCACTTGCATGCAAGTGTCCTCAAAGAATAAGTCAATAACACGTGCTCACAAGAGAGGGATGTTACATTTACTATTTTGTAACTTTATTGAGCTTTGTTCACTTAATACAAATTCCTTTTCTGGATACACACAATCTTCATTTTTATGGTTATGTATCATTATTACACTTTGTTTCCTTAATACAGATTTCTTATTCATATATCTAGATTCACTCATGATTTTTATTGGGTTTGTTACTGGTAATACGAATCTATTTGTAGATCTAGCAATATAATGACTATCGTTTTTCTTTCAACAATCTTCCTGTACGAAACTATGGTGTGCATTTATAAAATAACTTAGATCTAATACTGCTATGACTTATTTATGCTTTAAAAATACTTCATAACCAATTAATATTGATCACAGTAACACATAGTAATACACAATAAAATTCATATCGACATATTCATAATAAAGAAGTAAAACCTGAAACTTAGGGAAACCACACGTTGAAGACTCTTTTCCTACCAACCAGAGACTAGAGTCTATGTCAACCTCTGTCACCTCCGAGTTGAGTTTGGAATCCAAGGGGTTGTCTGCGTGGCCTCTTGTAGAATTCTAAATACCATCTTGTTGTGTGTAATATTAGAAATTCGTTGTGTCAAGTCAAAATCAATGTGTAGCCTCCTCGAGCTATCATTTTGCATTCTAGAAAAATGGCATCCCATTTCCTTGTCATGACTTTTTTTTTTTGTGACACTTGTCTTGAGCCTCTTGCTCACTGACCACCTGCCAGATTCATTTTTACACATGTTCACAGATTCTCATATAAATCTAGAATGTGTCTTTCTGAAGTTGATTTAACTTTACAACTTGTCTCATTCTATTGCCACTTGGCCAACCCCTTTGGATTCCTAACTCCCTCTTTAACCATTGCTTCAATGTGTGCTCCTTTTTCCACATGTGTTTATTTTCATAAAATAATATGTTTTTACATTTTAGATTTGGGCAATCGACCAAAAGGTCTTTCAAAAAAGTAATTAAAATTCTTAAAATAATAAAAAATAATAATTGTCAAAGTTTCAGGTCGTGGGGTATCACATACACCCCCCATTAGAACTTAACATCATCCTCGATGTTAACTAGTTTATGTCAGTACCATTCTGGAACAGACATGGATATGCTTCCTACATATTACTTTCCATTTCCCAAGTAGCCTCTTCTAGACTAAGGTGCTTCCATTGCACCTTTACCTATCCTACAGCTTGATTCTGGAGTGTAAGTTCCCTCTTGTCGAGAATACAATCCAACTCTACTAGGAACTCACCCACAAGTTCCATCTGTATCATTTTCCAATCAACAACATGAGTAGGGTCATGTATAAAGTTTTTTAGTAATGAAATGTGAAACACATAATGTACTTTTACCGTAGCTGGAAGTGCAAGTTGATAAGCTACATGTCCTATTTGAGAAACTATCTCAAATGGACCAGAATATCTAGGTGCTAACTTTGTATACATGCCAAACCGTAAAGAACTCTTTTTAGGTTTAACTGAAGTATACACATGATCTCCAACATTGAACTCTCTTGGTGTTCTTTTTGTATCAAGATAAATTTTTTGCATGTCTTGAGCTACTTTCAGGTTTTGTTGTACTTGTTTCAATGTTAGTTCCATGTATTTTAACATATCTGGTCCTATCATCAATCTATTAATAGGATTACTCCATGAAATAGGTGTCTTACATTTTCTGCCATACAAAATTTCAAAAGGACTAAGCTTTGTTGAAGCTTGATAATGATTATTATAAGCAAACTCAATTAAGTACAAATATTCTTCCCATTTACCAGGTTTGTCCATAACATACATTCTAAGCATGTATTCAAGAATCTGATTAGTTCTTTCAGTTTTCCCATCCGTTTGCGGATGATAAGAAATATTGAAGTTCAATTGGGTATCTAACCCTTTAAATAAATCCTTCCAAAATTTTCATGTAAACTTAACATCCATATCAGATATTATAACTTAGGGATTCCATGTAACCTAAATATTTCCTTCATGAATATTTTTTCTATATTAATAGCTCTGTAGGTTGATTTCACAGGTATGAAGTGTGCTTCCTTACTTAATTTATCAACCACAACCATAATTGAGTCATTTGTTTTACTACTTCTAGTCAATCTGGTAATAAAATACACACTTATCACTTCTCATTTCCATTATGGAATGGGTAAAGGTTGTAGTAGTCTAGTTGGATGTTGGTGTTCAACCTTGACTTGTTGACACTCTAAGCATCTAGCTAGATATTCTGTTGTTTCACTTTTCATATTTGGCCAATAGAATTCTTTTCTTAACATAGTAATTAATTTCTGGTAACCTGGGTGTCGAGAATATGGTTTCTTATGCATCTCATATAAAATTAATAGCTTGATTTCATTACATTATGGTACATATAATATGTTTTTATACATTAACAATCCACTTTTTGAGAATCTAAAATCCGACTCTTCTGTTCCTACTGAATTATCAACAATTTTTAACTTAATATTTTGATATTCTGGGTCTTTTTCAGCTGCTAACCTTACCCTTTCTTCTAAATTTGTTTCATAGTTACTTCTAGTAACTGTATAAATTAGGTTTGTGTGTATACTTAATGCATCTGCCACTTTATTTTCCTTTACATTGATGTGTTTTATCTCAAAATCATACTCGCTTAAGAAGGTTAACCACCTTGCTTGGGGAGCATTTAAATTCTATTTATCAAACATATATTTTAAGGTGATGTTATCCATCAACAAAACGAATTTTTGGCCTATCAGATAATGTCGCCACATTTTTAATGCATGTATTATTGCAGCTAATTTCCAGTCATGTGTTACATAATTTTCTTCATGTTTATTTAGTTTCCATGATTCATAAGCTATTACATGGTTTTCCTGGATTAACACTCCTCCAAGCCCTTCACGACATGCATCCGTACATACTACAAAGTCTTTATGTAGGTCCGCTAGTTTTAATATATGAGTTGTAGTTAAGAGTTGTTTTAATTTGTTAAAAATCTCTTGACATTTCTTAGACCAAATGAACTCGGTTCCTTTCTTTTGTAATGATGTTATAGGATATGCAATCTTGGAAAACCCTTCTATAAACTTTCAATAATAGCCAATTATACCCATAAAGGATCTTATGTTTGAAACATCCTTAGGTTCAGGCCAATTCATTATAGCCTTTATTTTATTCGGGTCAACTGTTATACCTTCTTTGGAAATTACATGTCCCAGATACTGAATTTTATCTTTAAAAAACTCACACTTACTTATTTTTGCATATAATTTATGTTCTCTTAGTATCTGTAATACTATTCTTAAATTTTCTTCATTCCCCTTTTCATCCTTTGAATAGATGAATATATCATCTATAAAGACAATCACAAATTTATCTAGACATTTACTCAAAATATTGTTCATCAAGCAAATGAATGAGGTTGGGGCATTAGTCAGCCCAAAATGTATTACGACAAATTTGTAATGTCTGTACCTTGTTCTAAATGATGTTTTATAAATATACTCATCCTTTATATTAACTTTATGATAACCAGAACGTGAATCAATCTTAGAAAATATTCTAGCTCCTCGTACTTGATCAAACAGATCATCGATACAAGGTAATGTATATCTATTTTTAATAGTCATTTTATTAAGTTGCCTATAATAAATACATAGACATAAAGTCCCATATTTCTTTCTAACAAAAAGTAGGTGCCCCCCATGTAGACACACTTGGTCCGATATATTCTTTATCTATCAATTCTTGCAATTGACTTTTTAGTTCATTTAACTCTAGGATATTCATCCTATAAGGAGCCTTAAAAGCAGGTACTTCTCCAGGTATCAAGTCTATGGAGAAATCTATTTCTCTCCTAGGAGGTAGTCCGAGAATATCCTGGAATACATCCTGGAATTCTTGCAATACTGGAAAGTTATCTAACTCATTATTACTTTCCTCTTTTTCATTATAGTTTATGTGTACAGTAAGTGGTTTACACCCCTTTCAAATGCATCTTTTAACTTGCAAGGTTGTTATTTCTCTAATACTAACTGGTCTTGATACTCCTTTAATATTTATAATGTTGCCTCTCTTATCTACACAGGTAAATGTTTTATTATAACAATCTAAGACCACTTTAAAATTTTCCATCCAATCCATACCAATTATCACATCATAATATCCTAATGGTAATATGTTTAAGTCTATTTGTGCTCTTAATTCATTCATACCAATTTTGTAGTTTTTAACAACATCTGTAATTCTCCTTTTAGTTCCGGTAGCTAACTGTACTAACCAAGACTTTTCAAACTTTTCCTTTTGTCACGTACATATTTCTACAACTCTTGGTGAAATATGACTTAAACTAGCACCTAGATCAATTAAAACAATAATTGGTTGGCTAGGTATCGTACCTTCAATTTCTACCATTGAAGTCTGATGATCTGCTTATCGATTTTCCAATGCTGTGTTGATTTTTGGTGTAGACCTTGCCAACCCACCAACTATAGTTGCTTCATGTACTGTTTGCGTATTGTTATTTTCCTTCTTCTTGAGAGGAGAGTCCTTATAGTAATGTGGACCACTACATTCCCAACATTTTACTATTTCTTTTTCGGAAGTTTCTTTATTGAAGAAGGTTGGTGGTTTGACATTCTTATTTTCAGGTTGATTGAAAGGTTTACTAGTTTTGAACTTATTACCTCCTTGAAATATTTTATCAACATTTTTATTTGAGTAAGCTCCCCCTTTCTTCTTACGGTCAAACCTCTCAACCTTTTTCCCATTCCAATTCTTAGAATTCTCGTTTCTATTTTTATATTGGTCAAAAAAGAGTTTAGATTTCCTCATGGTTTCTTCCAATGTTTTTGGGTTATCAAACTCAATTTGATCTTTATAAGAACTAGGTAGGAAACTCAAAAATCGTTGAATCTTTGTTTTTTCATCGACAATGTAAGGCACATAACGCAACAAACTCAGAAACTTACTCCATAAATATTTCATTGTAATATTTTTCAGTTTTAGTTCATAGAAATCCTTGGCTTTACCCTCATAATATTGTTCAGACATGTATTGTTTCTTAAAATATCTCTTAAAAGTTTTCCAAGTGATTTTTCTTTCCTTAATAATTTTTACTCTTTTTATATCCTACCACCATATATCTGATTTTTCTTTCAGGTTATAGATAGCCATCTAAGCTTTAAGCTGACTTGAGTAATTATAAATTTGAAAGTATTTTTGCATACTAGAGAGCCATGCCTCTGCTTCCTCACCAATCTCCAGTTCTCCATTAAAGGTTGGTGGTTTAATCTTCTTAAATTCTCCCATGAATTCATCATGTTGTCCAGGTTTCTTTCTAGTTTTTTGTTTAGGACTAGAAATACTTTCAGTAGATGTTTCAATATCTTCTGTATCCTTATATACCGACTTTGTCTCAAATTCAGGATACTCCAATTTTCTTGCTTTCTTCTTCGGTTGGGCTATCTTAGAGTTGCTAGAATTCTTCCCCTTATTTTTAACATTATTTTGATTGCACAATTTTTCTAGCAAAATTGCATTTAGTTCCTCTTGAGTATTTAAAATTATTTCGTTATCTTCTCTCACAGTTTTTAGTTCTTCTCTCATATCCGTTACTATCTTTATAATTTCTGAATGCCTATCATTATTCAGATCCACCTAGATATGTCCACCACCTAAATTCCCTTGTGTAGGATTCTCTTGATGAGGCTCTTTTCCCCAAGGCTCAGGTACTTCTGTCATTTTCTTGCAAAATCAAATTATTTTTCTTCCTAGAGGTAAGAAGAAAATCAAGCCAATTTACATGTTGTATTTTTCTTTGATAAAGCCCATTAAAAAAAGGCCAAGGGATGTAACCTACAATTCGGTTACCATTATGTCACACACCTTAAATTCCATTCAACATTTTTTTTTATATACAACCATAATAATATAATGATTTCTCGTTGTCATAATTGTCTCATATAAGTCTATTAATTTATTTTATTCTTACCTTTATGTTTTTCCTTTCTTTCCTTTATCATACGATAGTCTCACTATTCTTTCATCATTTTATTATGAATGAGAAAACCACAGAGACTAAATGATTACACAAAAATTTATTTCCAACTTCTCATAACTTATTATAGTATCTTATACTATAAATAATTGAACAAATTTGATACTTAACAATATAGTTCTTCACTATACATCGTTTTTATAAAATCTAACCTAAGTCTTATTCCACTAAGACAAGGTACTTGATAACCTATATATGTTTGTTTTTACTAAGTTTCAGATTCTACTTGTTATATCTATAGTCGTTACTATTGAGGACATGACCAAACGCCATGTATAAGGGTCGCACGAGGTTTGTTCATTGGTTATAGCCCCCCTGGCTATACATTCTCCACTCGACACTTCTAACATGGTTATTATGACCCTTTATTCATTTCATACAATATATGAATCAATGTATTCGGCGTACAATGTTTTGTATTGTATTTTCATGTTAAGGTAAGCTCATATATAAAAAGTTCTTCATTGTACATCATCCAATGTATATCACGTGGAATACAAAGGATGAATCTTACTTAAGGGGATTTATTATGGAGTTTTACGAGGGGATTAATTCGTGTTATGGTACATTTTCTTACATTAAAATCTTACCAACTTTTATTCGTTAAATAGAGTGTCATACGAAGCATTTACCATGCATCGATCCTGCATGCACCACCTATAGGGTTTACCATATCGAGGAGATTTTATCAGTAGTTGTCCTAAGGAAGCATACATGTAGTGTTATTATGCTTAAAGATGTTAGGGTTTCTTGTCAGATACTTAACCATGTCGACCTCTCTCGAAATTGGCTCATTTCACACTTCATAGTTTCGTTTTCTCAGCTTTGCGTTCACCCTGAGAGGTTTTCTGAGAGGTTTGATATTTTACTGGACCATCCCATATCTTTTAAGAGTTCCTAAGTTACAGTGTTGAAGGTTTGATTGTCCAAAACCCATTTTCATTCACAGTGGAAATTATTTGCAAGATTCAAGGCATTCATAACTTCTCTAGCTTATGGTTGGTTGGTCTTTAATGACTCCAAGGGTGGTGTCCCTAAATGGTAAGAGTTTTATTGAATCTTCTTAACTCGTTCTGGATTCCTGTGTAACTTGTAAATTAGTGCTTCTAACTTGTTATCTTTGTAACAATTTCTGAGCAAATTTAAGATGCTAGTTTACTATCGTGTTTAAACATTATTACACCGACTATGATTAATATGTCTCTGTATGGTTTACCTTGGCGGACCTTTGTTTATCATGTTTTATATTTACAGTGTTAATGTCGTTACTGTAATATATATATATATATATATA
>JZKD02S1420423.1:720041-737077 GCA_000966675.3 Picea glauca | reverse complement strand
ATATCCGGTCCTCGTATGTCTAGATTCTCGTTATCCTATGACCCGAAGAGTTTTTACCTGGACTTTCGAGGCATATCAACCAAGCCGAGAATTCTACGAACTTTGTTATCCCAAGTTTACCTTAACATGATTTAATATAGGGTTTATATTTTGTTTTTTTACATCTCTCGTTTCTAGTCTATGATTAAAACTTTTAGAATATTTTACTCGTCCTAAACATAGTTAGGACTTCTATTGAAAATATTTGCACAGGTGCGGTATTTGCATAGAGTATAGCAATGTTCTTTTGATTATATTTTGTAGGTGCATCGTGAATTGAATCCTTGTTAAAACTTATACTTGGGTATTTTAACTAATGATGGGCCATGTTCATTGTTGTGAGGGGTACCCATCAGTTATCCATCAACCCTCAACATTCAGATGCAGTTCAAAGGCGAGGGAAGGAGATACAAAAAAAAATGATATGTACATCCATGGTATGTTCATTTCCGTTTGTATATGTAATTCAAATTTTTGTTTGACTAATTAAACCCGTACAACGTTCTAACTTATTTCACTACTATTATGTAGGTGTCGAGGAGGTTGGTACCATGGATTCCTGGAAAGTCCTCTCTTGGAGAAGGTATCCAGGTTCCATTACTGATTATATTCAAGGCATGATATCACATTATGTGACTTCTTTGTTTGTTCACTTTTTCAAGCTAGTCGACTGAATATTTTTGTATAATTAATTATTCTTTTAAAGTCGTGTGGCTTAGGAATGTTGCCAATATTTTTATTGTTCTATAACTTTATTGAGCTCTGTTTACTTAATACAAATTCCTTTTATGGATACAAACAATCTTCATTTTTATGGTTATGTATAATTATTACACTTTGTTTCCTTAATACAGATTTATTATTTGGATAGCTAGATTCACTCATGATTTTTATTGGGTTTGTTACTGGTAATATGACTCTATTTGTAGATCTAGCAGCAGAATTGCTATCGTTTTTCTTTCAACAATATTTCTGTACGAAACTATGGTATGCGTTTATAAAAGCACTTAGATCTAATATTTCTATGACCTATTTATGATTTAAAAATACTTCATAACCAAATAATATTTATCATAGTAACACACAATAATACATAGTAACATTAATATGAACATATTCATATTAAAGAAGTAAAACCTGGAACTTGGGGAAACCACATGTTGAAGAATCTGTTCCTTCCAACCGTAGACTAGAGTCTACGTCAACCTTCGTCACCCCCGAGATAAGTTCAAAATCCAAGGGGCTGCCTATGTGGCCTCTTGAAAAACTATGAGTACCAACTTGTTGTGTGTAATATTAGAAATTTGTTGTGTCAAGTCAAAATCAGTGCGTAGTCTCCTCGAGCTATCAGTTCGCATTCTAGAAAAATGGCATCCCATTACCTTGTCATGACTTCTTTTTGTTTTTCCTAGGACTTGTGACACTTATCTTGAGCCTCCTGTTCACTGACCACCTGTCAGATTCATTTTTACACATGTTCAGAGATTCTCCTATAAATCTGGAATGTGTCTCTTTGAAGTTGAGTTAACTTTGCAACTTGTCTGAGCCCGCTGCCACTTGGAAAAATCCTTTGGATTCCTAACTCCCTCTTTAACAACTGCTTCAATGTGTGCCCATTTTTCCATATGTGTTTATTTTCATAAAATAATAAGGTTTTACATTTCAGATTTGGTCAATCGACCAAAGTGTTGTTTGGAAAAGTAATAAAAAATCTAATAATAATAATAATAATAATAATAATTGTCAATGTTTCAAGTCATGGGGTATCACATATAACTACCTCTCTATATAGGCTTGTATCTTTAAGGTTCTTGTAGGTTGCAGAAAAACTATTAGAAAAGAGCGAGAAGATTCCAACAATCGGGAACGACAACAACCGCAGGACTCATGGTGAGTTAATCCTTCTCCTCCTCTCAATTGTTAGTTATTTTCTTTGAATTCAGTTAAAATATCTTCATTCGATGTTCTTTATGGAATTTTATTTCTGTAGGGTCATAGGTATGCACCAGTAACCCCACTATTGTGGGGGATTTTCTACGAAAGCATAAATGGCTACCATACCAAGGATATTTCTCCTTGGTGGGCCTTCTTTGGGTTTTTGGTTTTGTTTGCTTGATTGAAGTGATTTTCTTTTGTTTTAGACTGCTATTTGATACTCATAATATATATTTGTCTCTGCTTGAGTCTTTCTTCATTCACTTGTGCATTTATCCTGCCTCTTATTTTAATTTTTGAAATTTTTGAGGGACATACGCAATGTGCTAGTTATCAAAGTGTTACGAGGAAAATATCTCTATGGCTAGGGGCAAACCACAACAGACGAAAATGACTGCAGAAATAAACTCTATTCTCAAGTATGATATATAAACAAAAATGATAGAAAGACAAGATAAAAGGCCTACCTCATCTAGATGTTCGATGAAGTCCACCGTTGAGCACTTGATCCAAAGAAATATACCTGAAACTAGTCCTCAACAACCAAGAAACACAAGCATACAATAATAATATATGATGTTAGCACATTCAATAGCATAATCCATTAACATTCATAACAAATACGCCCATGGAATAATAATTCAAATATTTGCAAGATATCACTTGGACGAGAAAAGAGTATTTATATTAAGATATGATCAGCAGAAGTGAATAAGTTATAGACTTCTGTGTCGGCACTGTTTGGAACCAAGAAACTAATTTCCTTCCAGCTGGGCCTCCACCACTTCAATCCTCCACCAAAGGAAATCTCATGTAAGAGAGACAATGGAGTTCTCACTCAATAAGGGAAGAGCTTGGGGGATGAACATTGTGTTCAGACTTAAAGGATAAAGGGATGCAGACTCAATGTGAAGTGAATAAATCCTCCAGAGTAAATTTTCTCTCAAAGTTGAATTCTTTCTCCTCTTTTCCGTAGCTCGGATTTGGCCCATTTATAGCCTTCAAGTGGAACTGAAGGGCATAGTCAGAACGTTTCCAGTATATGGAAGGCCAAGGATAATTGATCTCCTATCGTGACATGGAAACCCAACACCATTTTTCAATTTTGGGCTCATTTCCTGATGTACACGGGCTGTAGTGGTGCAACCTACGTATATGCATGTTGTATAGTAGGCAAGGTGAGTATATGTGGAAAAAATTGTATTTTTAGCTATGGGATTTGAAAAAACGGATTAAAAGTCTGCATGGGGAAATGGAAAAAGGCCTTATGTGAAAGATTGCATGGGGTGAGGAAAATCTTGCTATAACAGATGCCCCCTAATGTGTTAGGTTAGAGGACTATCTGTGATGGACGGAATACATTATAAAAATCCAGAAGTGGAGTAATGGGGACCTAATTGGAAGAACTAGTTGCTTATTACAATCTGTACTGACTTTGCATACATGGCATTTGAATTACATTGTAGATCCATGTGAAAAAATAACAAACAACTGTCTGTGGCCATGAATAGGCCAATACAAATGCGGTTACATGCCAAAGGCTATCATAATCACAAATAAGGCCCAGTAGAACCAGTATCAAAATCAATCTGAAGATATATGTATACAATGGAGTACAATATGATCTCCCATGATCACTGAAGTCACATAGGTACTGGTCCAATGAAAATGATGCAACAACTCAGGAAAGCTGCAAACACATACTGATGTCTTCAAGTCTTCTACACAATCCGCCAAAGTTGCAAGTCTACATCGTGTGAATAAAGGAGTTGAGGTTGAGCACAATGAGACTTCGTTTGATTACCGGTCATTGATGTATACCATTAACAAACACGAGACATCCTATCGATTATGAAAGTAGGTATCAAGGAAACGAGTACATTCTTACAAGTGTGAATAAAGGAGTCGGGGTTGAACAATTGAAGAATCCATTCATTAGGAGACATTGATGTATTCCCAACTGTTGATGGCAAGAGAACCTACCACTAATGACTGCAAGTCTCTAGATACTCATAGGATTCTATGTCTTGTTTCCAGAATAGATGATTTGAATTCGATGGAAGGAGACCAGCTGAAAGGAGAGCATTAAGGCATCTCTCATCATTCAACACGAGGTACAAAGTAGGAGCTTCATGATTTGGAGGAAATCAGACGAAGAAAATTTTCATGAACCAATGAGCATGTGCGTCTTTCACATGTGCCAAGTGCAAGCGGTACATGAAAAAGACCCTCTAAATAGCAGCCAATGAGGAAATTTGCTGACAAAGGCGAGGAAACCACCAATAAGGCTAATGGAATCCAAGACACTTCAAGAATCCCAATGTGTGAATAGATGTATTTTCGTCGAACACAAGGGAAACCACTCAGTCAACGACCAATGATGAAATGTCGATTGTTGGGTTCAAGGTTACCTACCAATGAGGAAAGTAGGACCAAGGTGCGTAATAGGACTACAACATCATGTGATTCTGAGACAAAATGAGGGTATGGATGACATACAAAGTCAATATTCCTGAGGAATGGCCGACACAGGCTGATAGACATCGTTTGAACAAGAGCATGAGACATGTGGAAGACTCTGGCAACATAGACTCAATGATGAGACCATGAGATGTAGGAGGCATCAATCAAACTCTCCATAGGGACTGGAAGAGTAACCAGTCGGTGGAGAAAACTCTTTGTAACGAGCTCAAATTCCTAAGGCCATGCTAAACCCAAAATTATGATGACAAGTGGACTCAATAACTTTGTGCTATGTTCAAAGATGACACAACTGCTGCCAATATAAGATAATACTCCCTTCCCACCCATCTTTTTTTGTTTTTTCATAGTCAAATGAATGTTATGATGTAGAGGAGGAAACAAGTGTCGCAATTAAGAAAAACTAGTTCCAACAATGGAACATACCTATGCTCAATACAAGGAGGTGCATGCGGGAGATGGACACTCGGGGGAATGTTCCCTCCTGGGTATAGGGCATCAAATTGTGAAGGATATAAATGAGGCTCTGCTTGGTTGAGGATGAAAAATTGTTGAGGAAAACAATTTATAACATAAAGAGAGAACTGACTATAGGCTCAATATTGCAAGCAAGGGCATGAGATGTAATCACAACTTAACGCCAAAAAATGTCCATTTTCATAATCTTAGTATACTTGGTGTGAAAAAGTGATAAAATTGTACCAAATAGACGTCCTTTCAAGTCCAATTTACGAGTGTGAAAGAGACAAGTTCACTCGGCAATCTTTTCACTTTTTGAAAATGATTTGGAAAATATCTTAGCTAAGACTCGCGACCTTTCAAGTCCAATTTAATGAGCGTGAAAGGGACAAATTCACTCAACAATCTTTTTGATTTTTAGACGAGTTGGAAAATAGCTTAAATCAAACTCGCTTGTGAGTTTCTAGGCGACATGTCATGGGGGAGGCCAAGGCTCCCATGTTGGACTTTTGTGAAATGTCAGTATCTTACGAATAACCAACAAAAGCTTGGGAAAACCCAAATCTCTCCAAGTTGAGGAGGATAAAGTGCTAGTGGAGGTTATCATCTCTGTGATGTATCAGATGATGTCTCTTATTTGAAAAGACATAGGTGGAGGCATTGGATACCTCGCAAGAGAATCCCAATCAAAGGGAACCTCTCCAGGACTTGGAGGGAGAGTACTTGGGGAGAGTAAAACTCTCTCTTGTTCAAAAGGTGCAGTATCAAAAATTCTAATGACATGGTTGAAGGATGCATCACCCTCCAAAAGGAGAGTTGTATTGACCAGAGATTGCACTAGTACGACCACTTCTTCAAATCCAGGTTGAATAGGATGCGTGATAACAGGGACATAAGACACATCACCCTCGGGGGTGCAGTCAGGAGAGGACTACATCGACATGAATGCCATGTCAATCAACAGAGAAACAGGGTGTGGGGAAACCACAAACGCCTCAAAACCCGAAGGGCCCTCAGGTGATAACCACGCTTCTGGTATCCCAACAAAAGTAGGACATGAACGAGTAAGGTGATTTCCTTCACAAGTCCTGCAAAGGAATTTGGGCTTATGCCTGAGACATCTAGGTTTCTCAATCGCATGAATGCCCCCAACGTCATTTACAATGGCTGGTGACATGCTCTAAGCGTGTCTGGAAGAGGCAGAAGAGTCATCTCCCACATGATGTATAGAGGTTGGAGATGTGACATCGATATGACTCATGGCGACTAGAGTGATGCCCCCAACATGACTAGAAGTAGCTGGTTGTAGGTCTTAAACATGACTTGGAGAGGTCGTGGACCAATCTCCAACATGACTATCAGGGGCTGGTGATGGGGCTCCAATATGACTAGTAGTGAATGAACTAGTGGGTTGTGGAATTTGAGACCAAGGTCCTAGGAAAGATTGGTTTTGAAACATTTTAGTCCAAGAAGGGTCCTGGTTTACACCCTGAACCTGTCCGGAAAGGTAGTATCCTCTACCTAATTGATCCATAGAGGTTTGTACGAGCATCATCACTGAAGTCTGCGAAGAGATAGAAGTATGATAATGATTATTCAAGTGAGGATATATGTTTACCCCATGTGAAGGGGTCCCGTGAAGAGGGTAGCCTGAACCGTAAAAATGATTCCCCTTGTATGAAAGACCCGGGGATATATGTGGACCCACCATAGGAAAAGTGTTCATAGGAACCGACATGGTGGATGAAGGATACATAGATGGGGTGTAATAAGTAGAATAATCATCCATTTGAGTACTAACTCTTGAAAAAACATAGCTAGGACTGGATCCGTAAAATGGGAGGTTCCAACCTCCTATAGTGAGAGTCGGTTGAGGGGCATGACTCCTATCAAATGAATATGTAGATGACGGGGCCATGGTGCCCCTGGATCCAATTCTAGGATTCATATAAGTGGGCCAGGGAGAGGATGGAAAGGGTGAAGGCATATTTGGCATATCAACAGGAAAATGATTAGAGACCCAAGGCATGGACTGAGTGTCATAATTCTTCATACCATTATGAAAAGTGGACGGATTCATCCCCATGAAATGAGTGAACATCATGGGGTGGGGGTAGCGGTAAATAAGGGAGTCATAGGAACCCCAACATCCATGATAATGACAACTCAAAACTCGGTATAAAATATCAAAGGCCTATTAATAATCCAAGAGCACACTAAAAATAATCAAATGACCAATATGCACACAAACATGATAAAGTGGTTGAAAGGGGCCTCCCTCCCTAAAGTAGGTATGCCTCGCCCAAGAGGGGCTTGAGAATCCCTGCTAAAGATTGGAGGTAACATAATCAGTTATAAGGGCCCTCGTGGGCTTAAGAACCAGTCGTTCAGATCCCCCCAGAGAGGTAATCCTCCATAAAGGTTTTGTGTTGTCCGACCCTTATCTGACTCAGGGTACCTGCAAGTAACCTATGTGGCACCTAAGTCAAGAAAATAAGCAACCACAGTATAACCAATGCACAGACGATCAATCGTAAGTCAGGTCCACCGTATGGGTAGGGTAGCAAAGCCCAAGACCTTGAAAGCACCACCTCCCACGGAGGTAAGGGAACTAACAAGATCCCCATATACAAATAGATCCCCAAAAATATCCCTCACGCTAAGAAGGTATCGGGGGGATATCCCTTCAACCGACCTCACACGACCTCGTGATTAACTCTGGTGTAAGTGAAGCCTCCTGATATTACCGATTATACAATGGATTTCTCCACTCCCTTAGTCATAAACATATGTTGATTTAATAGCCTTGGAGAATTTTACTAACAAAATCCTATTCCAAGGCACTAAATCCTAAGCTAGTTTGTGCACCCTAGAAAATAAAATTGTTACTAATCAATTTTAAATTATAGCATTAATTTTAATGGCTTTGCATACTCAAATGGTGCGGTCGTGAAACTAGTGATGTTATGACTCAACAAGTAAAGTAAAAGAAAACGATGCAAAGTCCTAACTTCAATTTCCAATGAATGATATTCTTCTTAAAAAATGCAATTTTCAATTCAATTATGCAATTCTAAATAAAAATGCAATCTTTCTTTACATGCACTAAGATAAATGAAAAAGACTCAAAAGATCAAAATGCCAATCAATGTAAAATGCCTAATATTTTTGTATTTTCAATATAAGAAAAATGAAAATGCATGGACTGAACATTAGCTTGATATATAAAGACTCTATTGTGTATAGACAGAGACAACTCAAGTAGGATACCAAGGAGAAAAACACCCAACCCAATGTACAAGGACAAACAAAATGGAAAGAGGATGAGAAAGGCACCGCCCAAAAATTCAACCAAATACAGGTTTCATGTCATCCTACATATACTTAACAGTTACTACAGAGACCCAAGAAGACTCAACAATAATCAAAACCTACCCAACAACCACTAAACCCAACAAAAAAGCAACAAAGGTTGATGTATGTGACTGTTCAAGGGAAAAGTGCATATGTACGCAACTTGCAGAAGGACATCATGCGTATATATGCGACTGTCAAGAAAAAAGCCACGTATATGTGTCAAAAACATAGCTGGCTAAGGATAAGGTTGAAAGACTCAGACCCAGAGTGAACAGAGGTTGTAAGGAAATCATACGACAATAAACTCAATATGAATGAGAGCAATCTAAGGGAGAAAAACACTCCAAACCCTCAAAAAATAAGATTCTATCCCAGTTATCAAAGTGTTATAAGGAAAATATATCTATGGCTAGGGGAAAACCATAACAGGCAGAAATGACTGCATAAAACAAATCTATTATCAAGTATGCTATATAAACAAATATGTTAGCAAGACAAGATAAAAAGCCTACCTCATCCAGACATTCGATGAAGTCCATCGTTGAGCACTTGACCCAAAGAAATATACCTGAAACTAGTCCTCAACAACCAAGAAACACAAGCATATGGTGATAATATATGATGTTAGCACATTCAATATCATAATTGATTAACATTCATAAAAAATACGCCCATGGAATAATAATTCAAATATTTGCAAGATATCAATTGGAGGAGAAAAGAGTATTTCTATTAAGATATGATCAACAAAAGTGAATAAGTTACAAAATTTCGTGTCGGCACGGTTCAGAAATGAGAAACTAAGTTCCTTCTATCTAAGACTCCACCACTTCAATCCTCCACCAGACTTAAAGGATAAAGGGATGCAGACTCAATGTGAAGTGAATAATTCCTCTAGAGTAACTTTGCTCTCAAAGATGAATTCTTTCTCCTCTTTTCCATAGCTCGGATTTGGCCCATTTATAGCCTTCAAGTAGAACTGAAGGGCCGAGTTGGAATGTTTCCAGTATATGGAAATCCAAGGATCATTGATCTCCTATTGACATGGAAAATCGACACCATTTTTCAGTTTCGGGCACATTTCCCGATGTATGCGGGCTGTAGTGGTGCAACCTGCGTATACAGATTTGTATAGTAGGCAAGGTGTGTATATGTGGAAAAAATTGTATTTTTAGCTCTGGGATTTGCAAAAGGGGATTAAAAGTCTACATGGGGAAATGGAAAAAGGCCTTCTATGTAAGATTGCATGGCGTGAGGCAAATCTTGCTATAACACAAAGTCACGTATATATATGCCAGTTTAGATAGTTTTGTATATGCGGGTTGCCTTGAACATAGGCGTGTACATATTACTATGAATGATTTTTTCAAATATTTTTTTGTCTGAGGGTGTTGAGCCAAGTGTCTGGGTTCTCTTTGGAGACTTTGGGACTCTCTGTTTTGATCTCTGAGTTCGGTATTTGTTAATTTGATTCTTGTTAAGAAAATAAGAAATTTTTGTGATTTTCTTTAGTGGATCATTTTCAAGTTTATGATGCTATTTGAGAAGTTATTCCTCAAGAAATTTTTATCTGGAGTGGCTTTCATTGTTGTTCTTGGTAAATCTTTATAGGCCTGAATTCTTTTCTACCTTCTTTTTATTATTTCTTGTTTGCTTTAAGAAGAAAGTTTGTCTTAAATCTTTCCTATTTATTTTGCCTCTTTAAACAAGGAGAGACAAAAATACCTTTAGGAAGTATACTTTCGTATTATTTTCAGTCCTTTCCATTGTTTCCCTAGAAACAAAATCTTTTTGTGTGCTTTCTCTTGTTGTAGTGCTCTTAAATTTCAATTTGTTCCCACATTTTGAAAGTTTTTGCTTTTGAAAGTTAGCTTTGATGAAAAGAATAGTCATTTCCTTTTTACTTGCTTTGCATTTAAGAAAAAATTGCTATAATAATGCATATCATCTAAAATAAAATTTCATTTCTTGCATATCATAAAAAGAAAGAGTTTCTCCATTGTTTGAAGCATTTTGCACTTATATTTTTAGTGAATAATGATCATTTTTTCATTTTATGTTCTTAAGTGTTTTAATTTTCTCTTGAGTCCTTATAAACACCATTCAATTTCATTCACTACCCCTACAGAGTAAAAAATTGCCCTTATAAAATGAATTTTTAATTAAAGTTAACTAGATATTTCATTTTCTAGGGTAAACAAACTAGTTTAAGCTAGGGCATTGGATAAGGTTGGGGAGTAAATTCTCCTAGGCCAAAAAGAAACTTAGGAGTCTGAGATAGGGAGTGATAAAAATCCAACCATTGCATAGGTATAGCCGAGAGACTCCTCTAACATGTCAAGATTTAAACATGATTTCGCATGAGGAACAGCCAAGGAGATAACCCCTCCAACGCTCGACTAAATGTAGTGGAGAGATTGTATTTTGGGGGGTTTTCTAGTGCATTTACCTTCGTGCGAGGCTGCACTTTCGAAGCTTTAGGATTTCTTTCCCTACTCATACATTTGATCCTGACTTTTGACTGTACCCCATGAACGTTGACTATGATTTGGTATCCTTAGTACCTGTTTCTAGGTATCTCAAAGGTGACTGCGGGGGGTTTCCCATTCTACCTGGGTCCGACACAATATCACACTTCTCAATACCTCTAGAAGGTTCCCTCTGAAGCAAGGGTACTTGCACCAAAAAGGGTTGGTTAATGGATTTTGGGGTAATTACTTATCACTCCTTTGTTTGTTGGTTCATAGGACTTAATCAACCAATTTCTTCATCCTAAAGGTACCTACCTAACTTCATTACTACTGCGACCTCAGGACCTAATCCACTTAAGTCAGATTACTAGTGAAGTTGTTCATGATTATTGTTTCCTTAGGAATTTCTCTAGTGTTGTGATTTGTGTTCGTAGATGACTTAGGTAAGTGCGTTGGTAGTCACCTTGAGTATTTGATTTAAAGAGGTTGGTCAACCACTTTGTCGACCTAGGAGAGTTCAGGGACTTATGCCTATTGAAGTGAATTCTTCATCACTTTCTTTGAGGAATCAACTCAATCAAACCAGTTCTTTCGTACCAGTTGGTCCTATTGAGATCGTAGAGATAGATCCTGTAGAAACTAGTGATTCACGTCGGAGGCCACACACATATCAAATCGCAAGGCCGAAGGATTCATTCGTCCATACAATCAACCACTAACCAGATCTAATGATTTGATTGTTTTGTAGATTCCAACTATCAGGTCAGACTTCATTGACCTTCACCCTCTTATGTGGGTTGTAATGGATGACATTTCAGAAGTGTTTGGGATGGGGTCTCCTACAACCCCCACTTCGACAATAGTGATAGGGGGATTTTTTCCTCTTTTCATCTCCAACCAAACAACTAATGTGGTTCAATCCAAAGTAGTTGTTGATGTTTTGGTAGTTGTGAGAGGATATTTCCCTCTTATATGAAGTTTCTTAGATGCGGAGAATATTCTAGAAGCAAGAGATCCATTGGACAGATGTTGAAATACCCTAGAAGAGAAGTTGGCCCAGAAGAATAAAGTATAATGAAAAGACATCTTACGAGAAGAGATGTTGGCCCAAATAGAAGGATAAGAAGACTATAAATAAGGAGGCACCTTAGATCATTTTGTCACTCACTCACACTCTCCTAGCTAGATAGAAGCAAGACACAAGTTTGGATAAGGTGACACAATAGTTGTAGTTGCATAATTTATTATTGCTCAATCTTTTGGCATCTATCTCTTGTGCGCTACTCCTTGAGGAGGTACACTACTTTTGTATGGTGTTCTTTTTGTAGTTGAGGTGGTATTTCTGGTTAATCTAGCACTTGTGCTAGGTTTTCTCTGATTGGACTTGCTTTGTGAATGAAATCTATCTAAGAAAGGTTGTTGGGTTTTTTCCCCCATTTGGGGTTTCCTGGGATACATCTCTTGTGTTATTTTTTGTCTCTTGTTTATGTCGCTATTGCTCAGTACATGATATACATGTTAATGGTAACGAAGTAAACAGACACTAGTAACACTAATGCTATGTAAATAAGGAAAATCCAACATGGAATCAGAGTTGGTTACCTTCAGAACAATTTGACCACTGGAAGGAAGATCACTACAACGACACCTTGCAGTTGCAATAATTTGTCAAGCTCATTGAGCATTATCCCAAGGACATTGGGAATAAGTCCTTCACATAGCAGTGCAACCTAACCTAGCACACCCCCTGAAACCCTCAGCGTGCAGTTTGGTGAAGTTTGAAAAATCAAGGTTTTTCAGTTCTAGGGTTTTTACCGGTGAAAATGTCAACCAGTATGAGAGTTGAGGATAGATTGGATGGAGCAGATAACTTCATATCCTAGAAGAATATAATACAAATCATTCTATAAGATAATGAATTATTGGATCACGTCAAAAATATTCTTCCAGAACCCAAATATGAAGAAGCAAAGGCAAAGTTCAAGAAGAATGAGGTCAAGTCCAAGAGGATCTTGACAGACTCAATCAAGGATCACCTGATACCCAATATATCAAAACTAAAGATTGAAAATAATATGTTTTATGCCCTAACCAGGCTCTATGAAAGAAAGAACACCAATCCAAATATCACCGTATGGCATCAACTCAAAAAAGTGACTATGAACAAGTCAGAGACAATAGCCAACTTATTTACAAGGATCTCACAGATCAAAGACTAGTTAACATCCATTGGATATTTGATAGAAGATGTTGAACTAGTAACCACTACGCTAAATTGTTTCCCTCCCTCTTGGGACCCATTTTTCCAAGGAATTTGTGCAAGAAGGAAGTTACCCAAGTTTGACAAGTTATGGGCAGATTGCTCTCAAGAGGAATCTAGATTAATGTCCAAGAAAAAAAATTTAGATGACGAGGAAAACCAAGCACTTGCAGCACAAGTGAAGAAGAGAATGAAAGAGAATAAGGTAGTCCAAGGAATTCTAAGAAGCCATGTCGTAAGAGGGATATTTCAAAGGTTCAATGATTCAATTGTAGGAAGATGGGACATTATGCGGCACAATGTCCTCACAAACATGAGAAGGAAAAGAAGAAGAAGCACGATGCACATGCAACTGATGTTGAAGAACACACAACCAAAGATTATGAATTTGTATTCATTTCATCACTCACCGGAACCATCACTCAAGGAAGTGATACCTGACTCATAGATAGAGATGCTTCCAAGCATATGATCATATTTAGAAACTCTCTATCAAAATTAACAGAAAAGGACTCCTCACTTCAAGTGGTGCTTGGAGACGATTCCAAGCATGCAATCAAAGGAGTTGGAGAAGACTCCTTACAACTTGACTCAGGTAACCCTATTTCAATTAAAGATATACTATTTGTACAAGGTTTAAATAAGAATCTTCTATCTATTTCAGTTTTAGAAGATAAAGGTTTTAAGGTAGATTTTGTGGATGGCCAAGTCCTTCTATGGCCCAAGAATTTAAGCATAAATAAATCCATTGTGATTGGTGTCCAAGAGGGAGGACTATATAAGTTGAAGGGACACCAAGAAAGAACCCTTGTACACAATAATGTTAGTTCTAGTGAACTACGACACCGAAGGCTTACTCACTTGAACTATAGATCATTACCAGTTTTGAGAAAAATGGTTACATGTCTATCAGAAATCCAGATAGACCATGACAGAGTATGCAAAGGTTGTGCACTTGGAAAGAATGTCAAGGGAAGATTTACAAGGAGTGATAGCAGATCCAAAGGTATTTTGGACATCATACACTCCGATGTATGCAGACAGATGATAGTACCATCACTTGGAAAATTTTTATACTATGTGTTGTTTATAGACAACTATTCTAGGAAGACATGGATCTACTTCTTGAAAGCAAAAGATGAAGTCCTTAACACGTTTCAAAAGTTCAAGGCTTTAGTTGAGAATCTCTCTGAGAGGAAGATTAATTTTTTGGGATCTGAAAATCGATGAGAATACACCTTAAAGGAGTTTAAATACATTTTCCAAGAAGCGGGGATTAAGAGGGAGCTTACAACTCCCTACAACCCCCAGCAGAATGGGGTTGAAAAAAGAAAGAATAGATCCATTATAGAAGCAACAAAAGCGATGATACATGAATAGGGCCTACCTATGAACTTATGGGCAAAAGCATCCAATATGGTTGTATACGTTCAGAACAAAATCCCTCGTATGATATTGGGGAATAAGACACCTAAAGAGGTGTTCACTAGAAAGAATCCAGAAGTCAGTCACTTGAGGATTTTTGGTTGTCTAGTGATTATACATGTTCCCAAGGAAAAGAGAATGAAATTGGAACCCTTAGGAAAGAAGGGTACATTCGTTGGATACAGTGAGACTTCGAAGGCCTATAGAATTTACATTCCAGGGAAAAGACAAATCGAGATCATCCAGGATGTAACATTTTATGAAGATGAAGCCTTCAGAAGATCAAGGGAATCTCACATAGAGGAGGACCAAATAGATCAAAAGTCTCCCAAAGATGCAATCATGGTAGACTCTACACTTGAAGAAACCATACCAGAAGTTCATAATGATATGGTAGAGTAAAAAAGACTTGTAGATCTACCTGAAGAAGTTGTGGCTACCAGGAAGAGACCAACTTGGCTTCGAAACACCTTGTAGGAAGATGAAGGACATGTAGCTCCAAAAGGCTCATTTAGAGAGAGCAAGAGACCACATACGTTTTCCAGCTATGTGGCACTAATGAGCAACATCATTGATTCAAAACCTTCCACTTTTGAAGAAGCTACACAGAAGAAAGAATGGAAGGATGTCATGATGGAGGAGTGTCAGTCCATCATGAAGAATGATGTATGGGAGGTCGTTTCGAGACCATAAGGGAAGTCGGTTGTGACTTCCAAATGTATCTACAAGATCAAGCATGTTGCAGACGACAAAATAAATAAGTACAAGGCAAGGTTTTTGGATAGAGGGTTCTCCCATAAAGAGGGAGAAGACTATGAAGAAACCTTTGCTCCTATAGAAAAATACACTTCCATTACATTAATCATTGTGATTACTTCCACAATGGGATGGAAATTACACCAAATGGATTTCAAGCCTACTTTCTTGAATGGTGTAATAGAGGAATAAGTGTACATATAACAACCACAAGGATTCATGATCCATGGGAGGGAGTCCCATGTGTGCATAATGAATAAGGCTTTGTACAGGCCGAAGCAAGCACCCAGGTCATGGTATGCTAGGATAGATGGATATTTGATGAGCTTAGGATTTACCGAGAGTGAGGCAGATCCTAACCTTTACTATAAGGTTGAGGGTGGATGCCCATTGATCTTGGTTCTATATGTAGATGACCTGTTTCTAACAGGGGATGAGAAGCTCATTGATGGGTGTAAGAGGGAGCTCGCTTCCGAGTTCAAGATGAAGGATCTAGGTTTGATGCATTATTTCTTGGAATTGAAAGTGTGGTAGAGATCATATGATATTTTCCTTAACCAAGGAAAATATACTGTTGAGATCCTGAAGAAATTCGGGATGATGGACTATAAGTCCATGATCACACCTATGAAACTAAATCTGAAGATCTTGAGTGACAAATCTTTAGATTTGGTGGATCCCACGATGTACAGACAGTTGATTGGATCCTTGATGTACCTGGTTAACAACAAGCCATACATATGATTTGCAGTGAATACCTTGAGTCAATACATGGTTGAATTTAGATAGGTACACTGGATGGCAGGAAAGAATATGTTGAGGTACCTTTGTGGTACGGTTGAATATGGATTGAGATATGTCTCAAGTGGATATGTGAAGCTACATGGATATATAGATTTTGACTGGGCAAGGAGTGCAGTGGATCGAAAGAGTGCTTTCAGATGTTGTTTTAGTTTGGGATTAGGCATGATCTCATGGTTGAGAAGGAAGTAGACATCCATGGCATGTAGTACATCAGAAGCAGAGTATATCACAGTAAGCGTTGCAATATGTGAAGCAATGTGGCTCCGGAATTTGCTAGCCGAGATATTTTATCTAGAATTGGAGCCAACTTTGATACATTGTGACAATCAAATTTTCCTGAAGCTTACTGAGAACCATGTATTCCATGACAGGTCTAAGCATATAGAGATCAAATATCATTACATCTGGTACATGGTGTAGAGAAGAGTTGTGGAGCTCCAGTACATATCCACAGATGAGAAAATAGGGGACATCCTCACCAAGCCCTTGTCAAGAGTGAAGTATGAGTACTTCAGGTACAATCTTAGAGTGTTGTTGAATGTCCACCCTCATTGAGAGGGAGGTGTGTTGTTTCTTCTCATGCTGGATAACCCCTCTGGCCAAGGGTTCCCTGGATTAGTCACATGAGGTGACTGAGGAGGTATTGCACTGTCGTACCTACTGATAGAAGAAACATCACACACATAGTTGTAAGAATATGGCGGAGCCTATGTGACTCTGGACAGTAGATGTGTGCTACTTTGGTGGATGTGTTCCACTGGCAGACCTTGTTTGACTCTGGACAGTATTTGTGTGTTACTTCAGTAGATGTGTTCCATTGGCAAAGGCTATGTGAATCTGGACAATAGTTGTGTGCTACTTCGGTGGATGTGTTCCACTGGCAGAGGTTGTGTGACTCCAGGCAATAGTTGTGTGCTACTTCGGTGGTTGAGTTCCACTGGTGGAGACTGTGTGTATCTAGTATTTGTGTGCTACTACAATGGATGTGTTCTACTGGAAGTGACTTTGTGTCATTGGACAGTAGTTGTGTACTACTTGGAATAAGTTGT
>JZKD02S1420423.1:695306-714850 GCA_000966675.3 Picea glauca | reverse complement strand
GATGAGAAATTTTCCAGGTCCAAGAAGGTTCAGATTCCAGCATATACAACAATGGTGGAGTTGTTGAGATCAGTCTCCAAGTGGGAGATTGTTGGTTGTGGAGCCTGGTTATCTTCCTGATTCATAGGTCCTTGCTTTCAGCCGTGTTTATACCCCATGAAGTGTTTACACCCCAGAAGTATGTACACTCTTCCACGCAGGGGAGTGTAGAGGGGGGGTACCCCCTCTGTGGGGTCTGGGGGCAAGCAGTCCCCTAATGGGGGTTCGGGGGCGAAGCCCCCGAAGGAAAATTGCCTTGTAAATGTATATTGTAATTTCATTGTAAATCTGGACCGTTCATTATAAGGTCACAGATCTAACGGTAGAGATTATGTTAGGGTTTTTTTCCCTAGAAGGCAACCCTCTTTTATGAGGGAAATGTATTGTATCTATGGTTGATTGTGAATATTATATTCTGAGAGAGGAGACTGTGAGAGAAAGAAGAGGAAGTTACATCGAGTTTTGCTGTAGGTTATATCCCTTCATTTGCTAGATAATAATAAAGGAAGGACCTGGCAATTTCTCTGGTGGACGTAGACCACACTGGGTGAACCACGTAAATATGTGTCTCTCTTGTATTGTGTATCTTGTGTGTTTTGTTTCTGAATTTGTTTTATTTTATTGCTCCATGTTCCTGTTTTTCTAACAGTTTGCTACTAGTTGATTGTCATGGAGATTACCAGATCGTTTGGATGTATTTGTGTGAACTACTATTTGATCATAGAGATTGTTCCTGATGATTCAAGTTACCAAAGGCATTGTATAAGTTGTGTTCCTACTAGAATATTGCAGAGTAGTTAGTGGAATACCAAATGAAGACATCGTGAAAGATGCCTCCCTATCTAAGAGGGAGTGTTGATGTGTTGGTAGTTGCGGGAGGATATTTCCATCCTATATGGCCTTTCTTAGATGTGGAGAATATTTTGGAAGCAAGAGATCCATTAGACAGATGTTGAAATACCCTAGAAGAGAATTTGACCCAGAAGAATAAAGTATAATGAAAAGACACTTTCCCAGAAGAGAAGTCAGCCTAGATAGAAGAAAAGAATACTATAAATAAGGAGGCACCTTAGCTCATTTGTTCATTCAATCACCCTCCCAGCTACATAGAATCAAGGCACAATTTTGGAGGAGGTGACGCAGTAGAGACAACTACACAATTTATTATTACTTAGTCTTTTGGTATGTCTCTATTGCGTGGTACTCCTTGAGGAGGTGCGCTACCTATGTATGGTGCTACTATTGAAGCTGGGGTGGTATTTTTGGTTAATCTAGAACTTGTGCTAGGGATTATCTGAAGGTTTTTTGGGTTTTTCCCCATTTGGGGTTTTCCCATGATAAATCTCTTGTGTTCTTTTCTGTCTCTTATTTATGTTGCTACTTCTCAGTACATGATATACATGTTAATGGTAACAAAGTAAAAGAATACTAGTAACACCAATGCTTTTTAAATAAGGAAAATCTTACAGTAGCCACATCAGTTAGTAGCTTTGTGTTGCTAATAGTTGGGGTTCACTCAGCCTTCGAGTGCAGCCTCATCGTCACCTTCGATATATAACACTTTTTTGTTTGGTATGTCATCGATCGGTATGTAGAACATATCAGTTGGTTCTCAATCGATTCCCCAAACTACTAACATTGGTACAAGGAGTTCTTTGATTCCCTTCCAAGATTTTCCTTGGGGTGAAGGTCATATTACTTTATTTCTCCCCTCACTCGGGAGTGGTTCCTTCATGTATTCCAACCCTAATCCATTTGTGGGAGGCGCTGGTCCTATGGGAAACAGATTCCAATTCTATAACATGTCATTTTCTTCTACCCCATTCATGTTTTTTGGTGGGTTTGGGAGTCATCCCTTTCCCCCATTTGTAATTTTGGCAGGGGATAACCCTTTCCAGGCTCAATGGAATCTTATGCAAGCCTCGTTCCCTTCCCAAGGGACGCTAATAGGGGTCATCCCCTTTCTCGGTTAGAACTACTCAATGCAAGGGTTTTTCCCTTCACAAGGGGTATTAGAAGGGGGAAACCCTTCTTTTTTATATGGGAACCAGAGAGAGGATGGAAAGGGTGAAAAGACATTTTAAATAAAGTCAACAAAGTTTCACTCAAAACTCTGGCCCATCTGCAAGCTCTTCCTAGAAACATGGTGGCACTACAAATCCAGGTTATTCTTTTCTGGCAGGTTCTCAATCAGGAACCTCCAACATGCCTAGTTGAAATTCTGGGCCCGAGTTGAGGCTACCTTTTCTAGCAACATTGAACTTTCCATACCTATCAAATATTATGAATGATTTGGTTGTCCATGATTTGAACTAGCCATTGGTCCCCACAAAGTTTCCCTCAGACATCCCTAAGTTCAAAGGGAAGTCTAGCGAGGATCCTGATGACCATGTGATGACATTTCATATATGGTGTTCATTGAACTCTTTAAATAATGCTTTCATCCAGCTTCATATTTTCTAGTGTGATCTTATGGGATTCATAGTGAAATGGTACATTGAAATTGACAGTGGAGCATTTCACACTTTTCACGATCTGGCGTTGGTTTTCCTCAAACACTTCCAGCTTCCTATCTGGTACAATGTTAGTGTCGACCTCTTGTCTACCCTTAAGCAAGATAAGGCCACTCACATCTTGTATCATATCTAGGAGTGGCAACGAAGGAAGAGGTTGATCAAAGCCAAAGTACCTCCTAAATTCTTGTTGGAATGGTTCCTCAAGTATTTATTGCCATACATCTCTAAAGATATATCTACGTCAAGAGTATTTTTAGAGGAAGAGGCGATCTTTAGGGCCTATTAGTTAGATTTAATATATTCACAATCTAGGATCTTGTATGAAATTATAATGGATGCACCATGACCCAGTTTTGATCCATCAAAAGTAAATTCCAGACCACATGCCGATGACAATGTTTGGTCCGTTGATAGCACAACCGCAGACCTGGTTAAGAACCATATGCAACAGATGACCATTCATCCATTTGTGGTCGGTTAATTCATTACTTCGACCATCTCCACTGTCCATTCGTTGGATGCTCACATTGTACAATCGATGACCCCGAAGGGTGCCCAATAACCCAGAGGGAAGGGTAAAAAAGGAGATGGAGCTAATAATAAAAATGTAAAATCTAATGTAAACGCTAGAGGGGAAAAGAAGGAAAAGAAGAAGGTGAAATTCCCTTGCAAGATTTGTGGGGACGATCACCTTACCCATTAGTTCCAAAGATGGAAGAATCCCACCACCTGCTAGCACAGAAAAAACCTATTCTACTGAAGAACACATTCTCTTGATGAAAAAATATGGAGGCATGCTCTTCTACTGAAAATCCACAAGGGGGCACCTAAACTACACCTTTGTCAGATGGATCGATGGTGTTCATCAATATGGTGAATCATAATAAAGAGTTGGAAGTAGATATGTCAACTAGATATCGCGATTATGGTAAACCTGAGTCGACATCATGTTATCCCCATTTTATAGATAACTACGGAGATTATGTCTCAAGGCCCTCAGGTTGCAGATATGGAGTGTCGAGAGACCACATGACTAGCAATATCATTTTTCACAGATGGATACCTTTCTTACCACCACATAGGTTGTATATTTTCATATGGAATCCACCACATCAACTGGCTTCCAGAAGGCAGTGGGCCTTGATCCATGAGGTACAAGTCAGTATTATGGTGAGAATCATTTCAATATTTGAGGCATTTAAGTATGTTGTATCTTATATTACTTTAGATTTCATGATATATTCTTGGACATTATGCCTTTTTCCCTGTTTCACCTTGGTGGTTGACATTGTGCCCTAGTAAGTGGTCTTCCTTGGGGATGGGTTTGCTACTAGGAACTCCCTTGAAGATCCATCATATCGTTCTCGACCATAATTACCACTTTCCATCACTATTTCCCCTCATTTCCTTATCTCTTGGGATTATAGGGTGTATTGACCCAAAAAGGGGTTGTCCCTCATTCTATGGGAAGAAGGAGCTGAAGGCCTAGAGGGATTGATGTTGGGTAAAAGATAAAATCCTATGTATGAAACTTCTATGTGCTTCACCCAAGGATCACCCGAGAAAGAAATGAAATGCTTATCTTGAGGAAAGGGGGGCCCACAATAAAATATGATTAAGAATGCTTAAAAGGTTAGTTGGAGTATAGGAGGTCTCATCACAAGTCGATCTGTCATGTCCATAAAAATATAGTGGTATGACATTACCATCATCTGGTTACCAAGCTAGGGTAATGGCTCTCAGTTGAATGGATGAGAGAAAGGGGTCTCATCACGAGTCAACCTTCTCATTTACACTAGGTATTTGTGGGTGACACTGTCATTATCTGGACAACATGCCAGGGCATTGGCATTCAACCTTTCCTTGAATTTATGAAAGAATGGAAAAATAATGGGCTTGGAAAAAGTCCATTGCGGATGAAGGTACCACACACCATCTACAAAGGCACCCATGAATGAGACACTACGACCTCTTGTATGTCATGAGCTCTATTCCCATTAAGTCTTGACCCTAACCACTTCACTTACTTTACATGGCTTATAAATGTATCTCTTGGAAACTCTCCTTGACCTAGGGAAAGATCTACCCAATAGGACACCTCATCAACCCTCCCATATTCAAGCTTGACAAGTCACATAATGTCTTTAAGCACTTAAATGTTTGACATAGTGATCTTTGATGCAAATGATTAGGTTTAAACAAGCCTAGCTTGGGCTTCCATGGGGCTTGAAGCCCATGGGTGGATGCCAAGGGCCCACATGCCAAATGAGAAATATCAAACTTGGAAGGCCTAGAAGATGACTTGGAAGACATAACCTATCCCCCACATGCCAAACGTTTTTCCTAGGAGAGGAAAAACATCACTTCTAGAGGCATGACGTCACCTAGGGGGGTTAGGGTTTGGTGGTGAGTGACATGCATTGGCACAAGGACGCTTTGAAGGGGATTGATCCTTGATCATGAAGGAAGTTGTTTTGATGCCTGACAAATGGCATTGGGAAGCCTTTCCACTCTCCTTCATCACCAATGACTTGCTCCTAGTGCCGGAACATCCCATAAAGTGGTGAAATCCATATGACTAGGGCTTTCTCTTTGTGAAAAAGTGAAATTTAAATGAATTGTTTAAAATTACTTTGTAAAAAGGGAAATATTAGGGTTGTTGACCCCTAGTCTTGTGGTTTACCCTTAATTATGTGGACAAACTATCTTAGTGACATTTTTTATAAATAAGAGATCATAAGATCTCATTTTATCACAACTCTCACTCTTGTGAGAGGTACTTGGACTGAAATTTTCACTCTGTTTGTCTAGTTCTCTCTTTTGTGCTCTTTTTTATGGCTAGTTCTTGGATTATTTGTTGGTGGAAGTGATGTGCTAGCCTTGGAAATCCTTTTCTATCTTTTATGGTGGTTTGTCTTAGCTTTTTCCTTGAATTGGTAGGATTTTTTGCATTGTGTTATCATCGTTATTCAAATCAAGGTTATTTTGCTAGAGAATGGTAGAAATAATAAGGGCATACACCCCCATAGTAGTCTCCATCATTTTATGCTTACATGTTATTGGTTTAAACAAGGGTTTGCTAAGAGAAGTATAAGGGCATACACCCTCTTAGCTTAAACCCTAGATAGAGATACTTTCCTTAGGGAGTAAGAGGATTTACAACCCCAAGGAGGTAGTACCTCTAGCTCTTTCTTTTCTTGACTCCATTAACCCTTTTTTAAAGGCACTAGTCATTTACTTGTTGCATTGGAGAAATAAATTGTTGCCTTGGTAAACATGATTTTTTCAAGTTTTAAATCTCTCTCTTTTGGATAATGATCTTGATGCCTTGGGGATTMTTCCTCCCTTAGGGCGTCCTCTTTCTCCCACAAATTCTTGTTKCTATACTAAMTTKTTTCCTACATTCATTAGGCTGCAAAAAACTCTAAYCCTATTCGCTAATATCTCACAAACTAACCCTAGACTAACCCTCTAACTTTGCTAGTTTAACCTACTAACCTAGGTGCATTTGYTGGGATAGATTTTGGCACTTTTTGATGGTCATATTTGTTGTTGTACTTCAWTTAATGTTACATCCATAAGGCTGATATACTGCAACAAAAATTTACTTTTGTGACAACCATCTTTATTTRGTCTTGAAGTGTTATTTTCGATCGACATTGGTTATTAKTTTTATTGCTAACATTACTAACTAGTATAGACCTTTGACTTGTTGATTTGGATATAATCTATTGTTGATATAACTKCTTCAAAATAGSGACAYCAATCTTAACTTGTTGATCCRCTTGATATATTKCTTTGCATTTGGATTTTTCTTRTGTCTCAGGCARGTACAATCATYGGGMAAAGGACCACATCCTTTGGGGCAACATTACTTGGTCAGCAAGGCATCTCCCTTTCCTCTTTTCCACTTAATATTATGACTATAGGAACATATCCATATTTTTTCCCTTCTCCCATTTCCCCCTAGGGTCACCAAGCTTACCTCCCTAGAGTGACCTTTTCACCCTTGAAGTGCGAGACCTACATCGAGGTGACATTGGGTGTAGTGTCACATAGTTATAACACTTTCTTTAGTGGGTAAGTCGGGTTTTTCCCAACCTACAAATTGTGCGATAACATTTTGGCGTTGTTTTCAGGGATGATTTTGAATCCTCTTTGTGCCCTAATGACACTTTGGAAAGCTTCCCTCCGAAAGCCTCTATCCCTTATCTTGCCTGACGACTCCATTGAAGAATGTTCTCTTTTCACCCTTGATGAAATCCCCTTGAAGTTCATCTGGAGACTCCACCTTCCACTAACCCACCTTTCCCTCTTTCCCCTTTCCTCCTTTGGTGAGATTTAATCTTACATGTCGACTCCTTTGAGGTGTTTTTTCAGTCAATGGAATTATGGCACCATGAGATGAACCCTAATCTAGAACTTATTGTGGCTCAATGATGGCATTCTTGCAGATGGAAAAGGAGAAGGCTTCTAATAAAGTTGCTAAAGAAATGATGAATCACATAAGAGAGTTGTTTCCTTCCCTTGACGATGAAGAAGTGTTTGAAGAACAAACATATGAAGAAATTCATCAAGGAGAGAACAATATGAGTTGTGACCCTTTCGAAGACCTTGATGATACTTTATTCCATGACCTTGAAAGAGAAGAAGTATCAGAGGAAACATTAGATATGATAGATCCCCTTGAAGAAAAGCAAGAAAAGAACTATGCACCAAGAATCAATCCTCTTGTGATGAAGAGGTGATGGAGGGGATTGTCCATAAGAAGAAAGAATAATTATGAAGACGCCCATGCCCTTACTCCTCCTGCACACAAAGAAAAAAAGATGGTCATTTTCAGTCATATTGATGGTCTTACGAAAGTACCCTTCGATATGGTTGATGAGTCTATAAACACTTTCATATAGACTGACAGACACATATGGGATCTTGGTTGTCTCAAATTTGATAGAGACCCCATTTATGACATTGAGGGTATCTCTCGGGCAGAGGGGGTGTCATGTTCAGAGAATTGGTCTTCATGCTTGTATGATTCTGATATTTGGCAGCCTGGTGATGATATAGTTACATATTTGTTCTGCCCCTTTGAGGATGACTTATTGCACCAAACTCAGGATGATCTTTAGTCATCCCTTGATACATACACTTTTGAGGATGCAAAGTTGTTCCATGAGGATTTTTATTCATCGTACTCATATTTCTATAGACACCGGGTCATGGCCCACCCAAAGCACTCCAAATTCCATGCTTCCAAATGAAAGTACTTTCATGTAGAGACCTTTTGTGGGGATTTGTAGATAAATAAGTGTTGTTTCTGAATCCGAGGGAAGAATATTCCTCTAGACATGAGGTTGTGCCTTATCACGTTTCCCTTGCTTGGGAGATCAACAAGTTTTCTTGGGTCTCTTATCCTTTCTCAGACTTCAGGGAGCAATGATTTTTTGAGTGAATATGAATATGAGTCGTCGTCTATATATGGTATCCCTCTTTAGAGATGGATTGATCAGGCTTGTGGCTACACTTAGCAACAAGATGATTGGGTTGATGGTTTCTCTTTCCAACAGGATTTCCTCCCTCCCACCCATATCCATGAAGTTTATTTCATGGTACATTATATATGTGTTTATGCTCATTATTATTATGTGCTTGAATTATATTTGTTGTTTCACATGATTAAGCACAGGGTTAGATATCTTGATGAAATGATGAACAAATGGTTGCATTGGTTGTATGACTTCACTTGACATCATCCACCACACAATCTTCAGGGCCCCAAGGCCCCATGTAAGTAGGTAAGTCATTTTGATTCCCTACATTTGCATCTTGATTGCTCATATTATTTTAGGTGCATTTCATTTTCATTTCTCTCTACTTGCATATTGATTTCATGTTTAGTTTAGAAATTTTTGAAAAAATGTCAATTTTTTTCTTTTCTAGATTAGTTTTTAGTTTGGATTTTTATGGATAAAGGGTGATAGCACCACCCTAGATGCTCTAATCCCTTTTCATGAGTTATGGTAGACATAGGTCTATCGAGAGATGTTGCAGTTCTCATGCACTCTACGGTGAGCACATGTCCCCAAGTAGGAGCTAGATTTTATCCCCTTTTTGTGGATAACTAAGGATATGATGTCTCGAGGTCCTTAGGTTGTAGATATGGAGTGTCGATAGACCACATGACTAGCAGTATCATTTTTCACATATGTAGACCCTTCTTACCACCACATAGGTCGTATATTTTCAGATGGCATCCACCACACTAGCTGGCTTCTGGAAAGCAGTGAGCCTTGGTCCATGAGGTACAAGTCAATATTATGGTGAGAATCATTTCAATATTTGAGGCATTTAAGTATGTTGAATCTTATATTGCTTTATATTACATGATATATGCTTGGACATTATGCCTTTTTCCTTGCTTCACCTTGGTGGTTGAAATTGTGCCCTAGTAAGTGGTCTTCCTTTGGGATGGGTTTGCTACTAGGAACTCCCTTTAAGAGCCATCGTACTGTTCCTGACCATACTTACCACTTCCATCACTAAGACCCTCAATAAGTTGCTAAAGGAGGATGCTAATTTCAAGTGGGATGAAGCAAGAAGAGATGCATTTCAAAGTCTCAAGGATGTTATTGTTAACACCCTGGTATTGGTAATCCATGATTTTCAAAAGTATTTTTAATATTTTAATTTTCTTCTAATGATACCATTACAGGAGTGTTACTTTAGAAGAATGATCCGTGTTGGCCCTTGGTTATGGAATAAAGTGAATATTTCGGAATCAATGCGAAGCACAAACTATGTGGAAGGCACATTGACTGAGATTGGGTCGAAGTAGTCAAAGAAGCAGAAAAGAAGGAGTGAAGTAAGAGAAAACGAGTCATTGAACGAGAAGATCGAGGAAGAAAAATCAACAAGGAAAATGGATCGTGGACAACTCAACAAGCAGAAAAAACCACCAATGGATACTTTGGAGCACCTCATGGGAAAGAAGGAAAGACAGGTTGGCGAAGCCCTTAAAACACAAGTCAAGTTGACCTAGGGTTTTTGAATCTAGGGTTTTGACACCTAGACATTGTCATGCAAGGTATAAATAAAGGTCTAAAGGACCTGGGATTGGGTCGTTCCGAGTTCAAAGGGGATTGTATTGTTGATGTCGAGTGATTATTGTTGTTGTGTGAGGAGAGTATTGTGTTGTGAGAATATTGTTGTATTGTAAGATCTTCAGCTGGGTGCGAAGATCAATCCTGCAGTTGGGTGCGTAGGGAGGGGAGAGAAGAAGAGAAGGATAGATATATATGAAAGCTAAGTGCACAGGGAGGGGAGGGAATAAGAAAAGGAGAGAGAGATATGCAAGCTAAGTGCGCAGATAGAACTGTATGTTTTCATATAATATATCAAGAAACATGGTTCTGTGGACATAGAACTAGGGAGAGGGTGAACCACATATATCTTGTTGTTATGTGTGATTGATTCCGTGTTCTTTTCCTTTTGTTATTCTATCATTACATTATTGTGTTAGATTTGAGATATAACTATGTGAAGTAGGTTTAAGTTGGTAAAGAATAACTAGATCCTTGTGTGTTGTTCTTTTGAATCCACTTGCATTTCCTCTGGTTGTAGACACTTGTATCCTGCAATCCCCTATTTCTACTTCTGGTTAGACTGCATCTACTTTGCAAGTGTTTCCAAAAGGGCTAGTAGTTAGGGCCTATTGGTGCACTGATAGAGTTGAACCACGGGTCTACCCTTGTTCCAAAAAATGGTTCCGTTATCAGGACCAAGATCTTCTTGAGGGAATGTCAAGGTGGTTTCCATCAAAGACATAGATTCAGAAGTGGATAGAAGAGAAAAATAAGGACTCCACTGAGGCTCAGAATAAGAACCCTAATATTAGTATAGAGGATTGGTTGGGAAGGTATATCTTTACCGATATACACAAGATTTTCTTTGGAGGAATTCATAAGGAGCTATACGAATGGTTAGCCAGATTAGAAGATACCCACTTTGAGATTAGATTTAGACCACCTGTGGTTTGGACATCGGTGCTAATCAAGAAGGTCAAGTGAGTTGATAACACCGTGTCAAGAGAAGTAGATCACTGGTTTGATAACACCATTGGAGGGTACATTACCGAGTTTTCTATTGACAAAGTAGAGTCATATAGCCAAGCATAGAGATATTTATTTAAGGGTCTGAGAGGAAACGTTTTAAACTTTTTGAAGTTGAACATCAAGATGATATTGCATGAGAAAAACATCTTGAAGATATAGTAGTTGGTCAGATCGAAAAGCTAATGTTCAATAATTTAGACAATGAAAATGACACAGAGGTTGGACATACGTGTAGTGGGAGAACCTTCAAAGAGTTTCCTCTGGTGGACTTGTTTGAGCCGACTCAAAAACCATCAACACAGGACGAAGGGTTCTACAGTGGAGAAGAAGATGAGTTATTGAACGAGGAACATTCAGAGTCCACTAGGGAAGAGAAAGAGAAGACTGAAGAACCTCATCGAGAAAAATAAAAAACTTCAGGAACTGCGCCAACCGTTGAAGTAAGTACTATTACTCCTCCTGTTGTTTTAGCAACGTTAAGTAACCAAATTAGCCAAAGTTATCAGAGCACTCATAGCAATGTTACCAAAAGCTCATCACATACTCAGTTAATCACCCTAGGAAGATCTATGACAGATGAAATGAGGCTACATATCTTTAGAGGAGATGGATCTGAAGATCTTGATCAACACTGGTTCTTATGCGAAGTTGTATGGAGTATTAAGCAAGTCAATGGAGAAGCAGTTAAGAGAGATCAGTTTAATACTACCTTAAGAGACCATGTGTTGAGCTGGTACATGAAGTTTGTTAAGGGAGTTGAACAACCTAAACTGTTGAATGATATCAAGACTGCGTTGAGTGAAGAATTCAAGAAACCCAAGTCGGATTCACAGTTCATTATAGGACTAAAGGAAATCAAGTAGATATTATCTTAACTTGTTTGGGAGTTTGATCGGAGGTTTAGGACCTTGACATGTCGTTTGAGTTTTCAGATCCCAGAAGAGAAGAACATAGAATGATTCATTTTTTCCCTCTTACCACATATCAGAGTTCCTATGATGCAACATAAGGTCGCTTCACATGTCGAGGCATTGGAGATCGCCATGAAGCTAGAATCAACCCCTGTGGGAGAATCCATCTCAGGTATGAGTCAAATTTTGAGTTAGCTAAATAGATTATCTATGCAGGTCGAAGATATGAAGAAAGACAAGGGAAAAGATAAAAGAGAAGGCATCTAGTGTATCAGATGCAAATTAGAAGGCCATGATAACGAGCACTGTCCCATATTTCATGAGTACTTGGCCTCTGGAGCTTTGAACCCTATGAAGAAGGTTACTCTACCCTAGTGCGAGGTATGTAGAAATAGACATCACCCTAGTGAATGTTATTACATGCAAAAATATGTCCAGACACCTACAAACCTTTATTGCACATTCTGTAAATCTATGGGGCATGATCAGAAGGATTGTAGGGCTTATGACCTCTTGCATGAAAGATCAAGAGATACATATAGGATTCAAGGCGAAGTACAACATGAAGGAAATGCTACGCAGTTTAATTATCCAGTAAGAGGAAACTTCAACCCTCATGGTGGATTCAGAGGAAGAGGACGAGGAGGAGGCATGGGTTGAGGTAGAGGTCAAATCATTTGTTATAATTGTGCATAACCAGGACACTTGGAAAGGGACTGCTAGAAACCTTGTACCACTTGCAGCTACTACAACTCATTTGAACATGTTATTGAAGATTGTTCAACATTGTTAGTGAAGCTCCAGGAGAGATGAGGAGGAAACCAACAAGTACAATCAATATCAATAGAACCTCGAGGAGAGGATCCCAGAGTCTTTGTTATCACTAGAGGAGGCGTTGTTACAGGAGAAGACAAAGTGACCCCAGAAAAGACTACAAAACAATCAAGGGTTAGAAGAGCTGCAGAGAAGACACAAGTGTTTGATCCAAGGAAAGAAAAGCAGATGTTTGATGAGGTAAGAAGAGAATTTGGAAGAGACCAGGCTTCTTCATCAAAGACACAACTAGAAGTGAGAGGTGGAATGCCTCTGGCATTTGATCAGTCTACATCACCTGGAGAAGGAAAAGAGGTAAGAAAGCTTATGTAATTCTTATGTACTTGCATTAATTTGATTAAGGATGAAAGAGATATACAAGAACCACAAAATTTGATCAAACAATATGAGATCGGTAGGGTAGACCCTCTGCTAAATAGAGAAATACATCAAGTATCTAAAAAGAAAAGGACAAATAAGGGACTACATCTTAATGCTCAGATTGGATATTATGACATAGATTATGTGGTCCTCGACTTGGGATCATAAGCCAATGTTATGATGAAGCAGACCTGGGCACTGATGGGAAAAACTAAGTTGATTTACTCCCCTATCAGGCTTAGGATGGCTAATCAGAAGGCAGTAAGCCCCTTTGGGAAACTGGAGCATGTCCCTGTGGACATCGACGGGGTAAGGACGTTTTTGGACTTCGAGGTGATTGAGATAGTTGACGATAGTTGTCCTTATTTTGCATTGTTAAGAATTGATTGATCTTTCAACAATTCCACTGTCATTGACTTAAAGAAAATAATAATTACATTTGATGATGATGGCCTTAGGGTCATCGCACCTCTTGATCCTGATAAAGGTCGCATATACACATAACCCATCAGAGAAGAAGACCGTTCTTATGAAATAGAGAACATATATAAATTGACAACAAGACATTAGGATTACATTAATCCTATAGAAAATGGGAACTTAAGATGGCGAAGTGACAACGCATCCTCATCATATTCAAAGGAAGCACTAGAGAATTGGTAGAACAAAATGTATGAATTTTATACGAGAAGGTGTGCTAGATTGAGCAGGGAAGTTCGTTGGATTGGCACAGAAGTAAGAAATCTTCCCACATTTGATGGTTTAAACCATTTAGAAACATTATTGTCAAAATTTGAAGAAATTGTACCAGTACAACAACGACTGTTGGCACTGGACGAAGCCTTGAAAGAAATTCCATCAAGATGGTGGGGAACACACAATAAGAACATCGTGAAATGGGTGCAATGTCTCACTTTGATGACAATGTGCTTTTCAGAACAAGATGAAGGGTGAAAAGTTCGATACATAGGCCAGAGCTGCCCAAATGATCTGAAAATAGGGGGCTGACTTGTTATGCTATGCAAGCACCCTCTACTTCATAAAAATAAACTTCAGGACCTTGCTCAATGTGTTAAAATATGCAAGATAAATTATGTGCCAAGTTTATGCATCTTCTTTTAAATGTTTATGTGTGAGGTCTTTGTAAGATTAAATATGTTTTTTTCATAAATACAACAACAAAAATAACTTGCAACAAATAATAACCAGCAAACACTCACAATAAGAACAACATGATAAAGGAGTTCACCCCCAACTGGGCTACATCTCCTTGAGCCTCCATCAATGGACTTGGCTCTTTGGGATTAGTTTGTCAAAGATTCTTTTACAAGATGCTGCTCATCTCCAATGAATTTTCTGACTGTACCATTGGGTTCAAAATACATAAAAACCCCAAAAATGACTAATATAACTCTAAAAACATATCATGGCTCATCCGGGCATGACCTCTTCTACATGTGGCCTTGAGCTTCCCTGAGATTACTTGTGGAATAAACACCTATAAAAGTCCTCAAATGGATCTGAAAATAGTGTCAATGGATTCAGAACATCCAAAAACCCCTAGCTAGGCTTTTTTGGCACCTCATTTGGCCAAAAAATGAAGAAGATAGGCCTCCTGTCATTTTCCTCCTTCAAGCTTGTTGTCTCTGGTTCGCCAAAACGCACCTTTGTGTGGCCAACCTAGCACACGCACTCAATCTCGTGCTAAAACCTAGCACTGGTGCATAACTAAAAAACAGGCGAACTGTAGGATGTTTAGGGCGTGCCTAGCCCCTAACCGCCAAGACCATGGGCATATGGGTCACCATGTGATCGCGTGCATATACAAAAAAGGCTTATTCTCCCCCCGCGTAGAAGCATGAAAAGTGTCGGCGCGTTTGGTTTAAAAATATCGCATAGTAAAGGCATGGTCACATGCCATAATACACAAGACCGCGGGCTGGGGCTAAGCCCCAGCCCAACCCCCCGTGCCAAAATAGACCAAAGTGTAATTCAAAAGCTTTTTAAAAACAATATATGTTAAGAAACATATGGATGGCGCGCTGGTTGGGCGGCCCTCCAAGACTTTTCCACAGTGGGGGAGGTCCGGGGTTCGATCCCCATGGACTCCATAATATTTTACCAAACACCCAAACCAATAACAGGGTGCCACATGGTAGCCCATGCCTGGGCCATGTGGCACCATACCATTTGCCAAAATGATGCCACGTGTCACAACAGGATTCGTTCACATCTGCCAATCAACGATTGCCATGTCATCAACTACCACCTCAGCATACAGACATGCCACATCATCGTACGACTTCTGCCACGTCAACATCCATACGGACTGTACAGTCAACACATTTTTTTTGCTTGTTTGGCGAATCGAACAGATCGCGATATATCACTCATCCGACGTCCATTTGAACCCGTTCGAGTTGCGTTGGGTTCGTGACGATGAGGGCTACACACTCGTTCATTTTGAGGAAATTATGAGAACTTTGATTTTTGAGCAAAATTTTGACCCCTAGTCTAGATTCTGATCACCAAAGGACCATGTGAAAAGTTATGAGGAGGCCTGGAGCAGCATTCCTCAAGAGAAGTGGGTTCATTAATTCATTAACACTTTGGACACCACACCTATCAATTGGTATCTTCAAGCAGAATTGTGCCTCACCACTACAGATTGGTATGGTATGACTCAAAACTTTGTAGATACATTATTATTTGAAAGTCAGTACCCCACAGTAAATCAAGCTCTGCAAGTTGTAAGATAGAAAGTCTTTGAGGATGCACCTAACCTCCCTTTGGAGCAAGAAGAGGATGAATGGACTTCACCTCTTTAGAAACTGCAAGGTTTTTACAATATCAATGTTGATGAAGATGATGATTCTTGGAATGTGAACATCACAGAAATAGAAGGACAAATATATATAGTAGGACTAGGAGTTGAAATACCTTTTATTAGACAATCAATCAAAATCAATAAAGTTAATATTTTAATAGAGCAAGCACCTAACCTTGCAAACGTTGGAGATTATTTGGATGATGCCACTGTTGATAAGATCACTTAATTATTGCATAAATATTAGGACCCTTTTCCAACCAAGTTCACCGACATGAAGGGAATTAAAGGGCCCATGGGAGAAATGAAGATCCCCTTGAAACCAGATGCAAGAGCAGTCAAGTAGAGACCTTACAGACTAAATCCCAAGTATAAACAAAAAGTCAATATTGAATTAGACAGAATGCTAGAAGTAGGAATCATAGAACCTATTGAAGAATCAAAATGGATTATCCCTATGGTGGTCCAAGATAACAAGTCAGGAGAGATCAAAATCTATGAAGATTTAATGAAGTTGAATGATGCATGCTTACATGATCCATTCCCTACACCTTTTACATATGAGGTTCTAGATAATGTGGGAGGACATGAAGTTTACTCCTTCATAGATGGATTCTCAGGTTATCACCAGATCAATATTTCTAAGGAAGAATGCCATAAGACCACATTTGCAACAGAATGGGGTTCTTTCCAGTACACAGTGATGCCTTTCGGATTGAAGAATGCACCAACCATATTTTCTAGGGTGCTGGTCGAAGCATTCAAGGAATTTTCCATAAATTTTTGGAAGCGTATTTTGATGATTGGACTATTTTTAGCTTATTCCAAAATCATATTGAATGCTTAAGACTAATGTTGGATAAGTGTAGGCAATGTCATATTGCCTTGAACCTGAAGAATTGTATCTTCTTTTCACCCTTTGGAGTGCTTCTAGGCCATATAGTGTGTAATAATGGATAGTTAGTAGATCCTTCTAAAATTGCCATCATTGTTGACCTACCCTCTCCTACTTTGGTTAGACAGTTGCGCACGACGCTAGGACATACCGGATACTACAAAAAATTCATCAAGGGCCATGCACAGATAAAAACACCTATGGAGAAGTTATTAAAGAAATATTTTTAGCTCCAATGGTTAGAGGAATGTCAGCAGAGCTTCGACACACTGAAACAAAAAATGGTCACTGCACCCATTTTGGTTTTCCTAGATTGGAGTAAGGAATTCCATGTGCATGCCAATGCTTCATCTATTGCATTAGGAGAAGTGTTAGCACAACCAGGAGCATGATATATCGACCATCTGTTAGCCTTTTCTAGCAGGAATCTATCTACAACTGAGATACATTACACTACCACTGAGAGGGAAGGTTTAGCCATGGTGTATGCACTGCAGAAGTTTCGACACTACTTGTTGGGAGGAAATTTTAAAATGTTCATTGATCACTCTGCGCTTAAGTACCTAGTCAACAAGACAGTGTTGGGGGGAAGAATATGCAAATGGCTACTGTTATTTCAGGAATATGATTTTGAGATCGTGGTCAAGCCAGGGAGAATGAACAAGGGACCTGACCATTTGTCCAGGTTAGAACATGGAGAGGAACCTACCATATACATAGTTGTTGTCCATCAGAAAGGTTGATTATCACTTCACCGAGATAGTCGTGTTCCTATCAAAAGGAATGACACCCTGTGAATATACAGTCATTTAGAAGAAACAATTGGTATTTCATGTTGCAAATTTTTCACTTATAGTTGGGAAAATTTATAAGATGGGTCCTAATGAGATCCTGAGGAGATGTGTTATGGATGTAGAAATACCACTGATTTTAGCAGAAGCACATGAGGGCATTGCAAGAGAACACTATGCAGGAAAAACAACTATGCAAAAGGATCTCAGAGCTGACCTCTGGTGACCCACTTTACACAAAGATGCTAAGGAGTACTACAGAGCCTGCGATGTATGCCAAAGAGTTGGGAAACCTTCAAGAAGAGATGAGATGCCTTTAAGCACCTCAACTAACTTTACATGCATTTGAGAAATGGGCCATTGATTTTGTGGGACCTATCAACCCACCAGGAAAGTGCATAGGAGCTCAATACATTATCATTGTGACAAAGTATTTGACCAGATGAGAAAAGGCAAGAGAAATCAAGGAATGTAGTGCAACTACAACTGTACGATTCATATTTGATGATATCATAACCCGATTTGGGTGCCCGAAGACCATGATGAGAGATCAAGGTACACATTTTATAAATAAGACTATTGAAGCCTTGACTTAGGAATTTGAAGTTCATCATCAGAAGAGCACACCTTACCACCCACAAGCGAATGGAACAGTCGAATCTGTCAATAAGATCTTGGAGACAACACAGATGAAGATTTGTAGTGTGAACAAGGATGATTGGGATTTGAGAGTACCAACAATGTTATGGGCGTACAAAACTACTTGCAAGAAGTTGACAATGCAGACTCCCTTTAAGTTGGTTTATGGTCTAGAAGCAATGGTACCTATGGAATATCTAGTTCCTAGCTTGAGAATTGCAACATTTATAGGTATGGACGACACAAGCGTTGTGCAAGATAGGATTTCATAGTTGGTCGAACTGGAAGAAGACAGGTTCATTGCAGGATTCCAACAACAGGTACAGAAGGAACGAGAGAAGGCCTACCATGACAGGCATATTAAGAAGAAATCATTTAGGAAAGGAGATATAGTATTGGCACATGACAACAAGTTCATGAAGCATCCAGGGAAGTTCAAAACACATTGACTTGGGCCATATGAGGTTGCCTATGCTCTAGAAGGAGGAGCTACGCAATTGAAGACTTTGAATGGAGAATGGAAGGAAGGTTTAGTGAACGGGAGCCGATTGAAATTGTACTATGACAACCAGTTTCCTCGCAACTCTCAGTAAAAGCATAAAAAGAAGGGTCTAGGTACCAGGTGCAGTTGAAACTGGGTACCAAACATAGAAAAGACAGTTTGCACAAGGAAGGGAGGGATAGAGCAGAGAGCACAGGCTGAAGGCGAAGTGAAATAGAAGGTTCAGACTTGCAGTGCCTCAGGACGAGTCACATGTGAGTGTTGGGGGCCTGCTAGCCCTTGGTTATGGAAGAAAGCAAAGATTCAGGAAGAAAGGTGAAGCACGAACTGCACGAAAGACACATTGACTAAGATTGGGTCGATCAAATAAGCAGAAAAGAAGGAGCGAAGTAAGAGAAAATGATCCATTGAACGAGAAGATTGAGGAAGACAGATCAACAAGGAAAATGGATCGTGGACAATTGAACAAGCAGAAAAAGTCACCAACAGATGCTTTGGATCACCTCACAGGAAATAAGGAAACACAGGCTGGTGAAGCCCTGAAAAGGCGGGTCAAGTTGACCTAGGGTTTTAGATACCTAGGTTTTTTGGATCTAGGGTTTTGACACCTAGACGTTGTCATGTAAGGTATAAATAAAGGTCCAGAGGATCTGGGATTGGGTCGTTTTGAGTTCGAATGGGATTGTATTGTTGATGTCGAGTGATTATTGTTGTTGTGTGAGGAGAGTATTGTGTTGTGAGAATATTGTTGTATTGTAAGATCTTCAGTTGGGTGCGAAGATCAATCCTGTAGCTGGGTGCACAGGGAGGGGAGATAAGAAGAGAAGGAGAGAGAGATCTGCAAGCTAAGTGCGCAGATAGAACTGTATGTTTTCATATAATATATCAAGAAAAACAGTTATGTGGACGTAGACCTAGGGAGAGGGTGAACCACGTATATCTTTTTGTTATGTGTTAAGAACCAAATACTTGCATACAGAAATAACACAAATATTCAAAGAACAATATAGAAAACCACAAATTTATTATAGAAACCCTTGAGGTAGGGCAACACCATACAATGGATCCTATTATGGAAGGGATCCTCTCCTGTTCACTTGCCTCTTCGAGGGGGCATCC
>JZKD02S1420423.1:631951-648101 GCA_000966675.3 Picea glauca | reverse complement strand
AAGGAGCTACTGTGATGATTGTTCGTGCTATTGCTTTATATTATTAGAAGGATATTATTCTTGCTTGTTGTTTTGTTGACCTTGCTCCAGGTCACATGAGGAATCTATAGCGAAGGTTGCAGAAGGAAACGTGCTAAAGGAGAGAACATAAATGAAGCAATCATCATTGGAAAAGAAGAAGGTGGCTCGCATAAGCTAAAGGGTCACTAAGAAGCTGCCATGACCCATGCCATTGAAGAATCCATGTGAACTTTGGTGCTACCATACATATGCAAAGAGGTCACAGGTTTACCAGAACTCCAAGGTGACCATAAAAGGCGTATGCAATGGATGTGCACAAGGGAAGAACATCAAGAACCTGTTTCCGAAGAAAGATAGCAAGGCAGAAGGAGTCCTAGAACTCATTCATTCAGATGTGTGTAGCTCAATGCCATAATTCTCCATTAGTGGGTATGTATACTATGTATCACTCATTGATGATTACACTCGTAAGACCTGAATATATTTGAAGTGTTCAACAAGTTCAAGGAATTCAAAGCCTTGATAGAGAACCTTTCTGAAAAGAAGATTAAGATACTCAGGTCAGATAATGGAGGAGAATATACCTCAAAAGAGTTTGTGAACTTCTGCAAAGATGTTGGGATCTAGAGGGAACTCACTACTCCCTATAATCCCCAACAAAACGGTGTAGCTGAATGGAAGAACAGAACCATACTGGAAGTTGTGAAGACTATGATCCATGATTAAGATCTTCCTATGTGTTTATGGGCAGAAGCAACAATGACAACTGTTTATGTGCATAACCGATTGTCCCATAGTGCACTTGGGCTCAAGACACCGGAAGAGATGTTCACTGGAAAGAAGCCAGAGGTAAGCCATCTCAAAATATTTGGCTGTCCAATGTTTATTCATATACCTAAAGAAAAGAGAAACAAGTTGGACCCTTAAGGAACGAAGGGAATATTTGTGGGACACTGTGAGGTCTCCAAGGCCTTTAGAACCTATATACCAGGTCAACATCACATTGAGATCAGAAAGGATGTGACCTTTGATGAAGATGAAACGCTCAAGAAATCTAAACTATGCCAGCTTGAAGAGGTATATGAAGAGGAACCCATAATCCCCAATACTGCAATAAGAGAGGTTCCCAGAGCTGCAGAACCAGTGAGGGAAGTCGTAACTTCCCCTGATGAGAAACTTCTAGAAGACCATGATATAGTAGAAGTGCAAGAACCTCCTCGGATGACGATCCTCCATAAAAGAAAGCCAGCCTGGGATAGAGAGCTTATTCAAGATGGAGAGAAGTACGGTGTTCCCCAAGTAACTACGAGACAGGTGAAAAGACCAAAGCCATTCTCTAGTTATACGGATTTGATGTGTGATCTCCTAGAAGAGGAGCCTACCTTCTTTGAAGAAGCCATTCAGAGGAAAGAATGGGCAGATGCCATGACAGAGGAATACCAATTCATAATGAAGAACGAAGTATGGGAAATAGTTCCCAGACCAAAGAATAAAGATGGGGTATCCTCTAGATGGCTCTTCAAAATAAAACATGTTGTTGATGGAAGTATTGAGAAGTATAAAGCAAGACTTGTCGCTCGTGGCTTTTCCCAGAAGGAAGGCATTGACTATGAAAATACATTCGCTCCTATGGCCAGATACACTTCGATAAGAACCATCATAGCTCTTGCAGCTAAGATGAAGTGGAAGCTGCACCAGATGGACGTGAAGACAGCTTTCTTAACCAGTGTTATCGAAGAGGAAGTGTATATAGAGCATCCTGAAGGATTTGAGGTTGAAGACATAAAGTCTGATGTCTGCAGATTGAAGAAAGCCTTATACAGATTGCAGCAAGCTCCTAGAGCTTGGTATGGCCGTATAGATAGTTTCTTGACGAGCTTAGGCTTTACCAAGAGTAAAGCAGACTCAAATCTCCACTTCAAAATTATGAACAATGAGCCAGTAATCTTACTTCTATATGTGGATGACTTATTCTTAACTGGAGAAGAAAAGCTCATCACTGAATGTAAAAGGAGACTTGCCTCAGAATTTGAAATGATATACCTTGGCCTAATGCATTATTTCTTAGGTCTTGAGGTATGGCAGAGTCCTGAGAGGATCTTCCTTAACCAAGGGAAGTACAAGGTCAAAATCTTGAAGAGATTCGACATGTTGGAATGCAAGTCCATGAATACACCCATGGAAGCGAAGCTGAAGTTGCTGGTCGATACTTCATCAGAATTGATTGATGCCACACTGTATAGACAAATTATTGGATCACTGATGTACCTAATGAACACCAGACCAGACATTTTTTTTGTCGTGAACACCTTGAGTCAGTTTTTGGTAGAACTCAGACGTGTTCACCTAGTGGCTGCAAAACATGTGATGAGGTACCTTAAAGGTACAATAGATTATGGTCTCAGCTATGATGGAGATCATGATTTCACATTGAGTGGATATACTGATGCAAATTAGGCAGGAAGTGTTTCTGACAGGAAAATAACTTCAGGATGTTGTTTCAGTTTGGGATCAGCTATGATCTTGTGGTAGAGTAGGAAGTAATCTAGTATTGCTCTCAGCACAATGGAAGCAGAATACATTGATGCATGTTCTTCTAGCTATGAAGCTATATGGATTCGAAATTTGTTGACCGACCTATTTGACTTAGAGATGAGAGCAACCTTGATTCTATGTGACAACTAGAGATGCATAAAGATGATAGAGAATCTTGTATTCCATGACAGGTCGAAGCACATAGAGATCCGTTATCATTACATCCGTGACATGGTACAGAGAGGAGCCTTGAAGCTCTAGTACATTAGCATGGATGAACAGGTTGCTGATGTGTTGACCAAGCCCCTATCTCGTGTGAAGTTTGAGTACTTCCGAGATAAGCTTGGCATAGTCAGAAAGGACCTTCCTCGAAAGGGGGAGTAGTTGTTGTGATGAGATATTCCCTGCTTCCGACCTTGTGGTTGTGACATAAAGCAGGATGTGTACCTTGCTTCTGACCCAGTTGTCAAACGTAAAGCAAGATGAGATGTGTTCCTTGCTTCTGACCTAGTTGTCAGACGTAAAGCAAGATGAGATGTTCCTTGCTTCCAACCTAGTTGTCAGACGTAAAGAAAAGATGAGATGTTCCTTGCTTCTGACCTAGTTGTCAGACGTAAAGCAAGATGAGATGTTCCTTGCTTCTAACCTAGTTGTCAGACGTAAAGCAAGATGAGATGTGTTCCTTGCTTCTGACTGAGTTGTCAAACGTAAAGCAAGATGAGATGTGTTCCTTGCTTCTAACCGAGTTGTTACATGTAAAGCAAGATGAGATGTGTTCCTTGCTTCTGACCGAGTTGTCAAACGTAAAGAAATATGAGATGTGTTCCTTACTTCTGACCGAGTTGTTAGACGTAAAGAAAGATGAGATGTGTTCCTTTCTTCTGACCGAGTTGTCAGATGTAAAGCAAGATGAGATGTGTTCCTTGCTTCTGATCGAGTTGTCAGACATAAAGCAAGATGGGATGTTCCTTGCTTCTGACCTATTTGTTAGACGTAAAGCAAGATGAAATGTTCCTTGCTTCTGACCTAGTTGTCAGACGTAAAGAAAGATGAGATGTTCCTTGCTTCTGACCTAGTTGTCAGATGTAAAGCAAGATGAGATGTTCCATGCTTCCAAGCTGATGGTTACAACATAAAGCAATATGATGTGTGACTAGTACTATGCTTCCAGTTGTATAGTTGCGATGTAAAGCAAGTCTAGTTCCCTGCTTCCAACCTGATGGTTGTGACGTAAAGTAGGACGAGTATCTTGCTTCTATCTTGAGTGTCGTGATGTAAAGCAAGACAATGAGATGATATTAGTACTGTGCTTCCATCTTGATAGCTGTGACGTAAAGCCAGTCTATTATCTTGCTTCCGTCTTGAGTGCTGTGATGTAAAGCAAGACGATGAGATGAGACTAGTACTGTGCTTCTAGCTTGATAGTTGTGACATAAAGCCAATCTAGTATCTTGCTTCCAGCTTGAGTGATGTGACGTAAAGCAAGACATTAAGATGAGACAAGTACTGAGCTTCCATCTTGACAGCTGTGATGTAAATCCAGTCTTGTATTATGATGAGCCAGCCTTGTGTTGTGATGATGATGATGTATCAATTTTTTATACTAATACATATTGATGCAGATGATGATGACATTCCTTTGAGAATGACGATGTTTCCGATGAAGAAAACTTTCAATGATTTATAGATACGCCAGTCAATGTTCCAAGATGATATTGATGATGTTGTCCTCTCATCCACTTGATGCTATTGATGATGTTGTCCTCTCTCTCTCACATGATGCCACTGAAGAATACCCTTCTTGTTAAGGGGGAGTGTTGAAATAATGTAACTGCAAAGAGTATTCTTGTTATTATTGATATAGTATTCATAGTATCAATCCCCATTGAGGATTGATCATGTCAGTTATTGTAATAGGACCAAATCCCCTTTTGTGGATTAGTAAAAAGACAATTGTAATAGGCATAATAAGAAGTCGGCCCCAATAGATACTAAAGAAGGTCATAAATATAATAAAGGTGGGTTTACCCACCTAGTTTGAGAAGTCAGCCCTGCCAGTGAAGAGACACTTCACACATGCCAGACTTGTATAAATAAAGGACGCTAGCGCCTCACTTAGACACAACTCACTTTCTCATTTGAGAGACAAGTTTAGATCTACTGCTGGAGAAGAAGGAGAGAGAGAGTGGCGCATATCTGGGAGAGGACTTTATGTATTTGTTTAAGAGATCTCTTAGCATTGTATTGGCTATTCTATATTAAGGAAGTTTTGCTGAGTTTTCTTCCCCTAGAGGGTTTCCCAGGATAAATGTTGTGTCTCTTGTGATTGCGTATTTCTCAGTGATCTTGGATTATTCTATTGTTATCTAATGAAATGAAAACATCTATAATAATGGCTTAAACATTAACATACTATAACCAATAAATTTGGTCTTACTGAATTTGGATTTGTTATGAATAAGTTATGACGTTTTTACCTGAAATACATGTTTTAGACTAGTTTTAGGACTAGCCACAAACCCTATTTTTCACAGAGTGTAACTCCAAAAATACAACGACCCACAAGCTAAATTTTTTATCACAACTACTTGGATATGTTTCCTCAATGACCTCCAGATTTCACGTTCTAAATCATTTTAGAAAAAAAGTTTGTGAAAATGGTGAGATGACCTGTAAATAACATACCTTAGAAAGCATCATCAAAAGAATTTATCCTCCCTTGAATTTCTACCTTATTTACTTCACCTTCCCTTTGAAATTCGTCTTAGATATCCTTTGGTTACCCATTCACTTGTAGGTATTCAATATGCTCAAGTGTAATTAAAATGAGAGACCCTTTCCTCTTATTTATACTTTTATGTAGCTTCCTCAAGGGGTTACCTTCGAACCATCTTAAACCACTTTCCTTATTTTAGGGCTAACCCACTTTTAACCACTTGTCCACTTAGTAATTTCTCCATTAAATTTATTATTTAAATAATTTATTTTGCATCCACTTTGACTTATAATACACTCATCACTTCACTTTATTATTTGAATAATTTATTCTTTGCAACCACTTTGACTACTTTGACCTTTTGGGGCTTCTAGATGACTCATAAGGGTTCTCCAATTTCACATGGCCATAAATCTCTAACCATGAGAAGTTATGTGACGTTCCACATACCACTGGAAATGGAATGACATGTACTATCCATATGGAATAGTCTTACCTTCAAATATATTAAAACTCATACCATTATACATCAAACAAACTTGGGTCCATTATCCAAACCTTTGTGCTACCAGAATTCGTTACTGGACTTTCTTCAAGGGTTGACATCAATGACAAACAAACTCGCTACCAAACTTTATTCAATGGTTGACATCAATGACAACCAGCCCAAATAGTCAACAAAATCCACTATATATCTAATCATGGATATGATATATATTTGACATGGATTCAATGTATATTTATTTGTGGCCATGATTCTGAATTCTATTTATACTTCATAGATCCACAATATACTTGATTTGGTGGCCGTTCTTGTTTTTTCCCCTGAGCATGGGTGTGTCTACTTTGGGGAAGAGAGTAATCTGATATTTTGGTTTTGTTTGTAGCAACCTTTCTAATCCTAAGTTCGTTGGACTCCACTTAATCTCACTTGTATGATTCCTCTATAGTATTATAATGTATTTTGGCCATTGGATTCCCTTTTGACCTCATACATTGGGGGGAATTTGTTATAGCATTATTTGATCATCACTAACCATTAATGATCTTTTTGGCCAAGATATTTCCATATGAGTATTTTTTCTCCAAAAAAATAATTTTAAATGATCTTTGTTTTGTATTTGAACTCTTCCTTAAGAAAACAAGCATATTATACACACTATTCCCTTCAAGCAAAACATGCATACATTCAAAAAATCACAAACAATAATAAATGTGCATTAATTGTCCACTCCTAAGTGAGGATGATTGGTTGTGTAAACTTGTACCACCCTAATTTTCATTCCTAATGAATTTAACCAACTTATAAGAGTATAAATGAGGTTCATATGTTAGAGAAGGGGAAATTGACCACCTTGGTATCCTTATGCTAAAGCATTGCATTGAGAATTCAATCTTGGATTTATATGATCATTCCCTTACGTAGAAACCCTTTTTTTTTAGTTTGAATCTCTTACTCATATTTAGGATTTAAATCCTAGTTGATTTTCCCATCCATATATAGTAAAGAGTTTTGAAGCGGAGTTGAAATCTATAAGTGGTATGGGTAAGGAGGAACTTGGGGTTTGGTGACGAAGGTGTCAGTGGAAAATTCAAGTATTAGATTATTTTTATATTTTGATTTTGATACAAAGATATTGGTTCTTCACCCCAATCAATGTGCAGTTCCATTTGTTAATAATGGTTGATGACATGGTTTAGGGAGGAATTGGTTACTTGGTGTCAATAAAGAATAGTTAGTTACGAGTAGTTATTTATTTTGTAATGTGCTTATCATTCTTGATTGTTTGAGGAAGTTTGCGTTTCTCATTATGTGTACATTTGAAGAGATTATTGGAGCATTTGGGACTCTCTTAGTGCTATTTTTGACATACAACAAAGGGGCTAGCCACCTAGTCACTGTAGAATTTAACCTTGTACAATTAGTTACTGCAAACATATTTTCAGTAAAAAAACAAAAAAGATACAATGGGAAATACACACATTGCACAAAGATTTTTCCCTAGAAACCCAAACCGGGAAAACCAACATATTCTATATTCATTCATAGTGATACATTGCTTACAATACAATATACATATAGAAGCCAGTGACATCCAAAACCCTAACCCAATGACCTGGATTAGTCAACAACCCTAATTCCTTAACCGAAAATAGAAAACCATCGACAAAAAATCATGTGCCGAAAAATCGCTCAACAATGGGCATGAAAATCGAGACAACATGAACAATAAGTAAAAAAATGTGACACCTTTCCCGAGGCAAATTTTTTTCTCAAGGGAATTGTCCCCAAACCTCTGCGCAGGGGGGATATCGCCCCAAGCTAGTCGTGAAAAGAATATAACAAATACCCAACAATCACAAATATTCTTCTTTACACATTCTCGTTTGCATGGACAACGTGGCTAATATAGAAAGTTAGTTGTAGTATATTTTGTTTGCTTTGCCATTGATTTGACCCTAGTCAATGGGGGAATTTTCTCTATCACAATAACCAATCAACTTGAGATATTATGTAGATTTGTATAAAAAATAATAACCTATTATACCATGCAAATACGATGGTATTGTTATATGCATCAGTAATAGTTCTTCTCGATATGTTGTAGAGAGTTCAATTAAAACTTCCCCTCAACAACACCATTGCTCCTCAAACCAACTTGCATGTATCCTTTTCAAATATAGTCTACATACCCACATCACTCATCTTACTCATATATATCAAGTTTATGTCCAATCCTGAAGTGTTATGCACAAATGATGACTATTACTCATGTGTTATACATAAATGATTACTATTATTGATGTGTTATACATAAATGATGAACTGTTATTTGGTATAAAGATCTCGAGAATATTTCAAGTTGATTGGTTGTAGAAATTTGGACTCACAGGTTGTATGGATGACAAGAAGTATACTTCTGGTTATAGATTCGGTATGGATTCATCAACAATTTCATGGCTCGTGTTAAAAAGAAACCTATAGTTTCACTCTTTACAACATAAGTAGAGTACAAGCAACAACTAAAATAACATGTGAAGTAGTTTGGTTATGAATAATTTTACAAGATCTACATGAGTAGCAAGAACAATCCACATAGTTGATATATAATAATCAAAGTGTTATTCAAATGGCTAAGAATTTAGTTTTTCACAATACGACAAAGCACATAGATATACAATGTCATTTTGTTCGAGATTTGGTTCAACAAGGTGTGCTTGAAATTATGTATTGCAGTACATAAGAGAAAGTTGCAGATATCTTCACCAAGGCACTACCAGGGACAAGTTATACAAGTTCATGAATGATCTTGGAATCTTCTCAAGTGATAATTATGGGGGAGAAATGTTGGGTTAACGATTCATTTGAGTAATCCTTAGTTTAATTAAGAATAATTGTTAAAGTTGTCAATGTGCTCATAATTTGAAATTGAGATAATACTTGTTGAGTGAATCGAGGAGTGATTGTTGAGTGATTATAGGAGTTAGTTGTTTCACGATACAACTCTCATTCTTGCATAAATATATGTCTTGATTATGAATAAGATTGAGCTAGTGTGCATTATTGTTAAATTATTATATTGCTATATTAGTGTTGTGTTTAATAATTCTTCAGTTTGGTTGTTTCTTAAAGATGGAAGGGTTAAAACCCTTTCCAATGTTTTATATATTCCAGGATTGTCCAGAAACCTGATATCTATGAGTAAGAAGAGTGATGTGGGTATGCAAACTATATTTGAAAAGAATACATGTATGATGGTTTGAGTAGCAATGTTGTTGTTTAGGGGAGCTTATATTGTAACTTTGTACAAGCTATTGAGAAGAACTATTATTGATGTGTGTAACAATATCGTTGTTTTTTAGAATGAAACTAACATAACTCCTACTCTTTTCATATAGAAGACAATGCTCTAGCATCAAAGAATGAGACATATCAAAGAGAAGGGCCTTTGTGCTTTGCATAGTAAACATAGGGTTGAAGGTACACCCGATTTCTCTTTAGATTTTGATATTTTTGAACATTGGTACATGGTAAAATAATTCATTTGAGATTCTCATGTGGTGCAAAAAGGGAAAAAGGGATCTTGGAGATGATACACAATGATGAGTTTGGACCTGTACTTGTTCCATCTCTAGGAGACTCTATGTACTATATCTCATTTATAGATGGTTTCTCTAGGAAAATATGGTTGTTTTTCTTAAATATGAAATATGAGGTTTTCAAAAAATTAAAAGAGTTAAAATCTCTTGTAGAAAACCAAACATGGAAGAAAATAAAAGTGTTGAGGATTGATAATGGAGGAGAGTTTTGTTCTAAATTGTGAAAGGAACAAAATGGAAAATAGGCAAGTAAATGCGACAAAATAAAGTAAAGAGAATAATATGACATGAAATCAACTCTTTATTAAATGGAAAAATAGTTAGAACTACACCATGAATGGATGTTCTCTTTTACAAATGAGAGGCTTGTATATATAGTATTTACGAGGTGCCTCCTAGCAGTCATGTATTTTTATTATTTTATTGTTATTTTTTTTATTTTTCAAATACCATGGTTTACAAAAAACCATGGGTGAATTCCATGGGTTGCAAAAATCATGCACATGGATTTTCTCTACTTTATTATTATTATTAGTATCCCACCAAATACCATGGGCATATACCATGGTTTACCAAAACCATGGGCTCCATGGGCTCGTAGATTCCCAATGGTAAAAATAAACAATTACCATGGTGATTCAGTGGAAGAGGTGGGTGGCCACTGATTGCCACTTGGATCGGTCCTCCCCCTTTAGGAATCAATGGTCCCAATTGCATCAAGTTACCTCATCATATGTGGAAACTTATGTTGAATTTGGCTCCTAGTGAGCCACTTTCCTTGGTGAAGAAGTTGCCTTGCTTTGACGACCAATAGAGTTTTAGGTTTTGTTGGTAGGTTTTTGTATCCATGATTTGATCAACTATAGCTTTCTCAAGATAGTTAGAGTTGATTTATGTAGGGGCCACGTGATCATCTACCTATGAGATGTCCATTAGAGGTGGAAAATATGGGCGAAGGAGCTCCACACTGAATATTGAATGAAGGCCAAGGAATGGGGAATACTTTATTCAAAAGAATTCTCACCTACATCCTTAGTAATGGTGTAAGGCCCATATTGAAATGGTCAAATATTTCGATGGGGTCTTGCAATGCACTCTTTCTACAAATGTAACCATACCTTGTAACCAACTTGAAATTTGTGTGCAACTCGATGTTGGTCATGTCATTGCTTGTACTTGGCATTGGATTTTTTCAAAATGTCATGGGCTTGTTGGCGGATGTGATGAATTCGTTCAACAAATATGGCATGGGTAGAGGGCCAATGGCAGTTTGAGCATGGGTAGATTATGCTTGTGTGGATGCAATGGGGAAAGCTACATCAATTGGGGCCAATGGATGGAACCCCAAGTACACTTGAAAAGGGTTGTGGCTAGTAGAGCTATGAAGGGCACAATTGTAGTTATGTTGAAGATAAGGAGGGCTCTCATCCCATGTGCGGGGATGTTTGAAATTGTACATTCTCAGGATATTCACAATCAATTAACGTATGGAAGACAACCTTCAAATTTAAAGAGGGCCTCTTTGAGTGGTCGGTCATGCCTTTTGTCTTGACTAATGCTCCAACAACATTCATGAGGATGATGGATGATATCTTGCGGCCATTCACAAACTCTTTTGTGGTGTTCTATTTAGATGACATCCTCTAATCGATCTTTTTGAAGAACTTCACACCCTTGAGTTAGTCAAGAAGATCGTCAATCTGGGGGATTGGGTATCGGTTCTTGATAGTGATTTTATTCAGGGCTCTATAATGAATACAAAGCCACCACGTTCGACCCTTCTTATGCACCAACACAATTGGGATCCCACAAGGTAAGGAGATTGGTTAAATGTGGCCCTTTTGGATGAGCTCATGAATTTGACGCTTTATTTCCTCACTCTCCGAAAGGAAGCATTTGTAGATTGGACCATTGGGTAAGGGAGAACCGGGTACCAAGTCAATGGAATGCTTTACTTGGCAGTGTAGAGGTACCCCCATAGGTGAAGAAAAAATATCATTGTGCTCCTCTAAAATATTTTCGACCTCCTTCTATTGGGTAGAAAGGTCTCAGTCCAAGGTTGTGGTGGCTATAGTGGCCTTTCGCTCACCTCTTGACTAGATCATGAAGAAGACAAATTTTGAGGTCTGGGAGATTACTTTGTAGCATTGATTTTGTGCAAATTCATACGAATATTGTGCAAATAGATCACCATCCTCTAAATCACAGACCTGAAGTGCAGATCCACATATGTCGTATAATCTCATGCACTCGCTCACTCACCTCCAAATGAACCAATCATAGTTGTATTTATACTCTTTCATACTCAACCCTATTTTAGGTTTAGTGGTGACTTGTACAACAAGTTACCACTAAATTGACCACTTACAATGATTTTGGGACCAATGTGCGACCAATTTTACCATCATTCCGGGTTTTCATCTTTAAACCTTCATATCTCCTCAACCGTGAGGAACCACATGGAATACCACCTATCACTGGAAAGGGAGCAGTGTGTACTAAACATTCATATACTTCGAACAACCCTCTGACCTATTTTTCATAAATCGATCACATGTATGCCTTGATTTATTTTAATTTGATCTCATTTCATTTTATTTTATTCTTAAGCTTTAGTTGCATCCTCAGTTCTATTAGTCATTTCTTCTTTCATCCCTATCCTTCTGCATGGGACTGTATTCAAACTTCTGAAGGCTTATTTACTTCAACCCCCTTTTTATTCTTTACCTTTATCACGTAATTGTTGCTGAAATCAGGTTCTCCAGTAGTTCATTCTTTGGGACTTTTGGCCCTTGCAATCGATCAATCCTCCCAAAGTAAATTTCACCGAAGTAGATCGGATGGTCGATATTTGATATTCTATTAGATGGGTGATCCTGGCTTGTCCAAAGGTTTCAAAAAAATCGACGACCATGATGTAATCTGCAATTGAGTGGACGATTCTCATTCTCTTCGGTATTTCATAGTTTCGGGACTCCGACTTTTACAATCTTCCAACTCCTTCAAAGTAGATTTTGTCGGAGTGTGTATTATCACTTCTCTACTTAATACCCCTCACATGTACAAAATTTAGAACTACGGGATTATTAATTTAAGAAATGTTCCCGACTCCTCATACCTTATGTGTTCATGACTCATTATCGGGGGTTGGAACCTAGTCCTCCAGACTTCGCCCTTCGGGTGATTTCTCCTTTACAAAAATCCAATCTTCCGAAGTTTGAACTTCTTGAAGTGGTTACCTCTCACAATGGTTGATCCTGATTCCCAAAACCAAATCAACGGTCTATATTCAAACCTTAAACTATCCTTCCACTTGCTTAATCATCGGTCGAGAATGCTCCCGAAGTAGATCAACGGTTTGCATTATTTTTTGATTCGTGCTTACTCTATATTTCCACTACGCTTGATATAATGGTCATGATACATCCTAGAGTATCTTAGATCAACGACCAATGTTATTTTTGCGACTTTTCCCTTCGGTGCTTCAGGCAGTTGTTGGTAGAAACTAGTTTTTTCTGAAGAACATAGTCCCAGAGTGACATAGCTTGCTGATGTCACCGCTGATGTGGCACTAACCAAGTGGTTTCCACATGTTACTTATATTTGTGACTTACTTATACATAAAATTCCAACTGGACCTTGACACTTGTCACCATCTGATTGCGTCACGTGTCCTTGCTAATGTGGACTATGATGACGTGGGATATTTAATGTGTGTGCCACGTGTCTTACTTCATGACTTTTGAGCTTCGACCTTCGGGTGAACTTACATTTTCTAAACCCTTTTTTGTTGAAGTGGTCAACGCCAAATCTGACCACAACTGGACCTGCCTATCCTGATCCAACGGTCACCATGCATGTCTGATGGCCCTCATTTACTTTGGACATTCGAGGCTCTGGCCTTTGGGTAATATTACTTGTTCTAGTCTCTTTTTTTTTCGAAGTGGTCAGCACTGGAGTTGACCAATTTATGATCCGACGGTTCAACTTTTCATTCCAGATCAACGGTTAATGGTAGTTCGTTTAATCTGAGACTCCAAGATATTTATGGCTTACACTGTCCTTCCACTAAACTTGATTGGATGGTCAAGAATTCATTTGAAGTCCCTCCTTGATCTAACGGCTGGAGGAATTTCGTGACTTCGTGAATTTTTTCCTCTACCTTATCTCCAATGTCCCAAAACTTACACTATCCTTCCACTTGGCTTTGATCATTGATTATAATTGATCCGATGGTTGTGATTACTCCCAAAATTTGAATGGACAGCTCATGTGCATCATCTCTTCTGAGATTCGATTTTATAGTTTCCTCTATGATCCGACAGTTGGAATTTGTCTCGAAAACTACATCAACGGACAATATTCCCTCTCAATTCAATGGTTTTGATTTCTCCCGAAATAAGAATGAAAAACTCATGTACATAATCTCTTCTGAGCTTCGATTTTATATTGGATTCTCATGTACCATTTTGAAATCAATGACAATATGTCCAACAATCTCCCCCTTTGTCATTGATGGCAACACACCAACTTCATACATAAACTCCCCTGTGATGATGCTTCTCTCCTCTCAAGTTACTCTCCCCATTTGACATCAATGGCAAAGGGTTTCTCCCTCTATGATCAACCTATGTCTATATACATGTTGCTGACCAATCTGTTGAACCTCGGGTAACTCCCCCTACAATCATGCTCTGCCTGAATTGGGTGAATCCCCCTGTCAATTTTCTCTCTCCGCCTTTGAATACTCTCCCCTTATGTTTCTAAGGGGTATCTCTTCCTGACAGTTTCTCTCCACATGTCATCTCTACAATATGCCATGTACAACAATGTATACACATATTGTTGTCGTTACTGATACTGCTTCTCTACTGGAACACTGCACAAACGATTCTTGTACCTTTTCATTGTTTCTCATCGATCTCTGACCAGATGTGTCCATATTTATCCATGATGCTTCTCTATTGTACAATTCTCTAAATTCCTCTGAGAGACTTTATATTCTGCTTGTCATGTGATGTCAACTCTTTGTGCAACAATTAACTCCACTCAAGTTCACTTGTTCAGTCTTTTCTATCCACATCTGGGAGTGTCCTTGTCTCTTGGCCTTTGTTCTTTGATCTTCTATTCTTTCAACTTCATATTTCTTCCATGTTTCATTTACTCTTCTTGCCATATTGTATGAATATTTTCTCATTGATTGTCTCCTTGAGTTCCAACAGTCCTGGGCTTTGTGGCCAAATCCACCACAACTGTAGCATCTCATAGTCTGACAATGTGAAACAATATGTCCAACACGATTGCATTTCCAACATATTACATTGTTGTTGAATCTACCAACAAATTTTCTTCCATGATGCCTGTAATCCAAGGATCTATGACCATATTCATTACAAGAAAAACAATGACCATTAAAAACACTCTCATACCTGCCCCTTTGACTCATCCTTGAAGGTGTATCTCTTCTAAACTTGCTTTGAGGTGTAGGATTTGCTTCTTGATGTCTTCCTTGATCTGATCTTCTGAACATTGTAGTGTTGCTTTCACTCTTTACAAATGAAGGACCTGAATCAAGCTTCATAGGAGTAGCTTCTTGATGTATTCCTTGATCCAATCTTTTGAATATTGTAGTGTTGATTTCACTCTTTGAACATGAAGGATCTGCATCAGACCTTCTTTCACCCTTTACAAATGAGGTACCTGTATCAAGTTTTATAGGAGTAGCTTCTTGCTTGTTGTATCCAAGACCAGATTTATCATTTGGTGATCTTTGACTATCCAAGATTGTCGAGTTGTTCATGAACTTGACATGGATGTTTGACTTCTCAACTTTCTTTCTAAGATGCACAACTTATGCTTCCAGCTTATGACAAGACTCTTCCCTTTCATTCAACTGGTTTTTCACTACCTCCTCTCTTATTTTGGCTTCTTCAATTTGGGTCTTCAGATTGACATTGATTTATCTTATTGCTTCTAGATCTGCAAGGTTTATGATAAGCTCGTCATATTCCTTCTTCTTTTCTTTTTCTTGACTGATTTCATTCTTCAATCTCTCGATCTCTTCTTCCTTCTCTTCTAACTTAATATCTTGCACATATATGACCTTTTCATTGTCTTTGAGCATTTCCTTTATTTCCAAGACATGATTTTGATTCTTTTAAAGAAATTATTTAGTGAACTCATAAAGATAGCTATAGTCTAAATCACTATGGTCATATTGGTAATTAAAAAAACCCCAATAAACTTTCTTTTTAATCTCTGACAATTCTTCTTCTACTTATTGTATCTGAATCTTCTTCTTTACTAGCAGGGGAAAATTCAACATCAACATTATTGTAATCGTAAGATTGTGGAGAGTCTTTACCTTCATTGATGGTCGAGTCTTCCTCCTCATCCTTGATAGGAATGTCTTCTGTGTCTTCTCTTTTGATTTGATACACCTTTTCTAACTTCAGCCATAAGTCCTTGGTAGATGTGCATAGTCCCATTCTTGCTTTGATGATATCTGATATTCCATTGAAACAAATCTCTAATGCCACTTCATTGTTCTTCCTTACTCTTCTTTGGGCTGCAAACTTAGATAGACTCTTTGAGGCAATGGGTCCGAAAATACCTGCTCCTTTTGATTTCAAATACTCTTTCATCTTTACTCTCCATCCCTAATAATCTGTCTCATCAAAGAATGGAACCTCATATATAGAGGGCACTTCTTGACCATCCATATGTGTGTCCATGGATCTCCTTCAATCTTGTTAGGCTTATAGTGAAGTCCCGCTC